>NWSH02000525.1:4518329-4532118 GCA_002382865.2 Heliothis virescens | reverse complement strand
TGTCTACATACAGGGCAGCCACACGCCCTCCGGATTCTTCACTGTCGATGACCCGGTGAGTACAGCGCAACTTGCTGGGCGCCAAGCGGACGCAGCCAAGAAGATGCAGACTGTTTAGTTTGTATCTTCTCCACAATGTTCAGCGGTCCGTCATGTAGAATCTAAGTTGAATAAACTACAGTATCTACCTGAAATGCATTGGCTCTAGATTGCGAATTTATTGAATAGTGTTAAAAATTCGTTTTTGGTAACAAATTTTAATAATATAATAAAAATGTTTTTTTTGTTTGTGTATACCTGAAGCGTATCAACTTCATTATTAACTATACAAACAAATTCAGACTAAAATTACTTCGATTATGTACTTCATAAATTGACAATGTATTTACATATATTACCAGCACTATGTAACGCGTCTATACCGCGTGCATGGCGCCGGTAACAGCATACACCTGGAGCCCGTGGCTGTGCAGGCCGACTCGCTCGACCCACGATACGTCTTCGTCTTGGATACCGGACTCGTTATATATTTGTGGTGAGTATTATATGTCAAATGCAGCTTTCAGGTTTGCCAAAAATATTTGACTCATTATAATGTGTTCTTGGAGGTATTAACGGAATTGGTAACTTTTGTGAAATTTGTGAGAAGTGAGATTTTTCACAACCGTGGCAACACAAGTCCTGAATTCAATTATCCTATTTTTAACATGCTTTTATAAATGATAGTGTCATCTTACAATTTTCCAACCTAGTCAAGATTCCTAATTGCTTATTACAACCCTACAAATGTGAAGTTGGCTGTGTCATACAATCAACTCATTATCGAAATTGATAATCTCTGAATGGCGTCTGTACAACCTTATCTTTGGTCTCTCTACATCTTTTATTTTTAGATCTAAAGAATTAGATCTAAAGCACTCCATCATATTATTTTGACACAGGTACGGCAAGAAAGCCCGTAACACACTGAAGTCTAAAGCCCGTTTGTTCGCGGAGAAGATAAACAAGGAAGAGAGGAAGAATAAGGCTGAGCTGGTAGCCGAGCCTCCAGGAAAGGAACCGCCCAGCTTCTGGGAGACTCTCGGCTATGAAGGAGAAATGCCATATGTTCCTGAAGTAAGTTTAGTTCCAACAAGTGTCATGAATTTTGCCCACAAACGAAAATCTATAATTATGCTTAGGTATAAATATCTTATACGAGTATGCTATGAAGCCTTTACATCAAAAGAAAATTTATTGTTTTGATATTTATTTTCTGAATAACGACTTTTTTGAACGCCACTTTTTAAATACGTAGTAGTTGTGTAGGGGCATTCAAACACTAGGTTGCACAGCACAGTCTTCGATACTATTTTAGCTTATACGCGATTTAGGTATAAAATCTCATTTACATACAAGTAATATCAAATTCCTATCTCTAAAATCGCAAAACAACAGATAGAATATTGGGATCGACCATAAAACCTCGTTTTTATCCAGGAGCATGTACCAGAAGACTTCACATGGCCGGGAGCTCGGTTGTACCGCGTGGAACTGGGCATGGGCTACCTGGAGCTGCCGCAGCCGGAGGCCACGCCGCTGGAGCGAGGAGTGCTCGCCACCAGGAACGTCTATATACTGGACGCGCATGTCGATGTGTTTGTGTGGTGAGTACAAGTACCAAACTGTTTAAAATTTAATATATTATTAAAACAGGCAGATTACAATCTTACGATTGTCAATTTGTGAAATATTTGACGGCTGTCCGTCCCGGATTGGTCATCGGCACAGAATGCTCTATAGTAAGGCCAACCAATCAAGGACAGTTCTCGGACAGTATGGTGCGGTTCACAATGTTGCGACAGTTTGCAATTTCGCGAGATAGATTATAATCTAACGGTATTTATAATCTTACTCTGACATATACATGGTGGGGGTATATAAAAGTGATCGTAGTGCATGCTATAATTGAAATTCGCAAAACAATTTAATATAATAAGATTTTGTGTACATTTTTTGCTTGTTACCTAAAAATAAACACAATGGTTGTTAGATGTTTTTGGTACAATCCAGTTATGTTGCTAATTCCATGCGATTTCTAGATAACTGTAGTTCACGCTATCAATACCTATTATAAAGTCAATCTTTGACCTGACAGAGCTCATCAAATACCTCATTGCAATCACATATTATTGCAATCAGAACGTAATACCTAAATTAATACCACTTATCGTTTCATAAGGTTCGGCAAGAAATCATCCCGCCTAGTCCGCGCGGCCGCCGTGAAACTTGCGCAGGAGTTGTTCAACATGGTGACGAGGCCGCCACACGCTCTCGTCACCAGGCTACAGGAGGGGACTGAGACTCAGGTACGAATACCAACACATAAAGAAAGAAAATACATTTATTTTCATAGTTCATCATCTGCCTAGCCTTTTCCCAACTACGTTGGGGTCGGCTTCCAGTCTAACGGGATGCAGCTGTTTTACATGGAGCGACTGCCTTTCTGACCTCCACAACCCAGTTACCCGGGCCACCCGATACCCTAAGACTGTTTGTCACTTCTGACCTAACCCGTAACGACTGCCAAAGATGGTCCAAATGACAGCCGGACTTACAGTTTACGAAACACTAAAGAACTCGTTATGATAAGATGGTCACCCATCCACGGACCGACCGCGCCAAGCGTTGCTTAACCTTATGATCGAAAGTCCGCGCGGCTTTAACTTAGCCACGAGCCCTATTCGCTCTATTCGCATAGTTATGACATACAAAATAGGGCAACATGTGTGTTCAGAATAAATCTACAGTTACCTTATTCTCACTAGCTTCTACCAGGCTTAAACCCGGAAAAACAGTAATCTCCGTGAGTTACTTTAAGCATCAGGGTAAAAAGTAGCATGTGTTGTTCTGATTTACCATTAAACTCCAAATACGATGCGTTCTCACAAATTCGTATTTACGATACTATACAGTAATATTGACTTTTCAATATTATTTTTCTTCTTATTTTTCTTTATATTTTTCTTTAGGTGTTCAAGACATACTTCCTGGGCTGGGAAGAAGTGATAGCGGTGGACTTTACGCGTACTGCTGAATCTGTAGCTCGGACTGGCGCCGACCTCGCTAGCTGGGCTAAACAACAGGAGACCAAGTATGTATTTTATTACTATTTTAATAGTTTTCGTATATTATAAATTGTTAGTTATTTTAAGAGACACTATTTTGATATCAGGGACACAGTGGACCTGTGTAAAAGTACAGTATTTTTTTTATCCTGTAAATATTTTTAATAAATACTGACTTTGCAACTTTGAATTAAAATATCATACTGTGAGTTCATAGCATTACAGATACATCATATTTTGTTTATTCTATTTGTTCAGTCAACATGTCCCAAAAATTAGAATACGAGAAGCTAAACTCATAATAGTTCATAGCTTTTTACATTACCCCATTACCTTCTCAGGGCGGATCTATCAGCTCTGTTCACCCCCCGCCAACCAGCTATGGGTGCCGCAGAAGCGAAGACCCTGGCTGACGAGTGGAACGAGGACCTGGAGGCCATGGAGGCGTTCGTGCTGGAGGGCCGACACTTCGTACGCCTGCCCGACCACGAGCTCGGCGTCTTCCACAGCTGTGACTGCTACGTGTTCCTCTGCCGATATGTGCTGCCCGCCGAGGTGGGTAATCAACAATTGGGGTCTTACTTCTTCTTCTTACTACATAAAAAAAAATAAAGACACGTTCGACAGGTGTTTAACAAAATTTTGTATGGAGAATTTTCTAAAACACGTTTTGAAAGTGTGTTTATCTATTTTGTAGTAGGACCCTAGTAATCTAGGAAGGTTGTCAGTACTACCTATTTGGACGTTTACACTTAGTCCTTAGCCTGTATTTCGGTGCACGAAAGAGGTTACTCCAATTCGAGCACCCAATGCCTTTGTTACATTGTATTATTCATTAGCACACGGTCGTTATTCAGATTTATTTTATAGACAATAAAGCAAGTTTAATTGCGACATTACAAAAGTTGCATGAATGATCGGATTTTACTCTGCTGCCAAGCCCATGTATGGAAATATTACTTCGCCATTTCCAACTAACATTATTTCCTCCAAAACAGCCCGAAGACGAAACCGACGCTACGAACCCTACGGACCCTGAGGACACGGAGTCGGAGTCAGCCACGTGGGTGGTGTACTTCTGGCAAGGCCGACGCGCGCCCAACATGGGCTGGTTGACCTTCACCTTCGGCCTGGAGCGCAAGTTTAAGCAGCTGTGCAAGCGCCTCGACGTGGTCCGCACCCACCAGCAGCAGGAGAGCCTCAAGTTCATGGCGCACTTCCACAGGCGGTTCATCATCAGAGACGGCAAGAGAAACCAGAAGCCGGTAAGTCGTTGAAGCTGGAATTCCGTATCACGCTTCTGTCGCGAGTTGTGCGTCGATTATACCAATGTTATGTCAATCGTACGTAAGTCAGACGCATATGGCGGAATTGTACCTTTGGCATTCTTGAGATCTAGTAATTAAATACTGCCCAATAACACCACACTACTGTTTCAACAATTGTTTTGAAGTTGAAATACTACTGATTTTCGGCCTGGTTTAATTAAATAATTGTGATAACAAAAGTGAGTCATTGACCTTTGTATATCACAAATTATTGCCTCAATTATCCCAACAATGTGCACTTTTCTCCCATCAATATAGCAAGGGCCACCTTCGTCTAATCTAAAAGTTTTGTTTCATCAGGAGAGCGGCCGACAACCGGTGGAGCTATTCGAACTGCGCAGCAACGGATCTGCGCTGTGCACGAGACTTGTGCAAGTGAAAGCAGACGCCACACAACTCAACAGTGCCTTCTGGTAAGACTAGCTATGTGCTACAAGTACTTATCTTCCGTCCTTATGTCTTACTTGATTCATCATTCGTTTACCAAAAATATCTGGTTGGAATTGAAATAGTCACCACTATAGTCTACATTTTTCTTTCACACATCTTTCGCAGGTCTGCTGGCAGAAATTTCTTTAGAAATAAGCAGTACCTTTGTACTCAATTGAATGCCTTTTTTAAATGTTGTTTACAGCGTGTATATAATTTGTAAATTGATGATATTTAATTGTAAAAATGAAAAAAAATGGAATAATCACCTCTTCACGATATACTTAAAAACTGCATGGGTTTTCTCGCATCTTACACCATACATACTAAGAGCGAGCTGCTTGTAATATTTTTTTATTGTTCACAGCTACATACTGAATGTGCCATTAGAGNGCAGAAATTTCTTTAGAAATAAGCAGTACCTTTGTACTCAATTGAATGCCTTTTTTAAATGTTGTTTACAGCGTGTATATAATTTGTAAATTGATGATATTTAATTGTAAAAATGAAAAAAAATGGAATAATCACCTCTTCACGATATACTTAAAAACTGCATGGGTTTTCTCGCATCTTACACCATACATACTAAGAGCGAGCTGCTTGTAATATTTTTTTATTGTTCACAGCTACATACTGAACGTGCCATTAGAAGGCGCAAACGACACATCGTCCGCTATAGTGTACGCGTGGATCGGCAACAAGAGCGACGCCGACTCCGCGCGACTCATCGAGCAGATTGCTGAGGAGAAGTTCAACAACCCCTGGGTTAGCTTGCAGGTAAGAACATGAAGTAATGGCATCCTAGCCATAGACCATGGTGGCTGTTCTCATATAAAGAGATCAACCAGCTACGCAGGACATATTATATTGTACAAGCATTTGCGCAGACACAGGACACCCAGACATAGGGTCAATTCACACCGAGACGCGACGCGACGCGACGCGGCTTTGATGTAGCGCGACGCCGCGCGGCGCCGCGCGGCGCAGCGTGACGCCTCGCGGCGTCGCGAGACGTATCTTAAAAACAAAGCAAATCGCGAGATGCAGCACCGATCTTGCCCGCCGCGCGTCACCGCTGCATCAAGATGCGTCGCGCTGCGCCGCGCTGCGCCGCGCGGCGCCGCGCGGCGTCTCGAGGTGCAGCGCGACGTATCTGAATTCTCACAATTAAATGTGTATCGTTTCGTGTAGTGAATAAAGTATATTTTGAGTTGCTCTATGTAAAATCTGCGTGCAGCGTCGCGTCGCGTCGCGTCTCGGTGTGAATTGACGCATAAAGTACTTATCTGTAGCTTTCCTTGATAAGTGAGCTATCTAAAACCGAAAATTTATGTCAGTCCAGTACTTTCTGAGATTAGCCCGTTCAACAAACAAACAGACAAACTCTATTAGTGTAGATTTAGTATAAAATAATTTGCACAATATAACACCTCTAATCACTACGCCTTTTGTCTTTTCCACACCAGGTTCTTACCGAAGGCAGTGAGCCGGACAACTTCTTCTGGGTGGGCATCGGCGGCCGCAAACCATACGATACAGACGCCGACTATCTGAACTACACACGCCTCTTCCGATGTTCCAACGAGAAGGGATACTTCACTGTCTCTGAGAAATGCACTGATTTCTGCCAGGTAAATTGATTGAAAGAAAAAATATTTTGATGAAATTAATATTTGGTAACTTATATTTTCATCCAAAGAAAACCTGCTCTAGTATGTCCTAAGAATTTGAACAAAGAGTAAAGTCTATATTCGTAAAATTAAATTGTTAAGCAATTAACTTCCTTCACCAAATAATGCTGGAATGTCGAACAAGAATCCTACTGGTATGTTGAACTAGTTCCCGTTCATAGAGGAATGATTTCAAATTACCCTTTCAGAAAATCATAAGAAATTGCTTGTTCCTTGCACACACTAAAAATCAAAAAAGAAATATGGTATTCATTTTACAATGTACTTCTTTTTACATCTAGGATGATCTAGCTGATGACGACATCATGATTTTGGATAATGGCGACCAAGTGTTCCTATGGCTTGGTGCCAAATGCTCTGAGGTGGAAATAAAACTGGCGTACAAGTCTGCACAGGTAATAATAGTTGAAAATATTCCTAAGAATTAGTCTATACCCCATAATATCTCGACTAAAGTGGTTCAATTAGGTATAAGCCTTTTTAAACACTAAAGCTATCAGTTACTATACTAACATTGTTTACTTCCTCATTGCTAGGTATACATCCAACACATGAAGTCCATGCAACCAGATAAACCACGCAAGCTGTTCCTCACGCTGAAGAACAAAGAGTCGCGACGGTTCACCAAGTGCTTCCACGGCTGGGGCGAGCACAAGAGACCTCCGGAGTAAACATCATAGATCTGTAATTGCCAACGACTAGTAACCAATAGATGTTTATAACTTTTGTACGAGTGATTTTTAGTGACTAAGCTAAGAGGCACACTTTTTAATAAAAGACATGATATACGTTCCTAATATCACACGGAACTGCCATTGGTCCTGCATGTTTTTTTATGTTGATTGTCATTAAAATCATATCAATTTGTAGTAACAACGAAACAGTATTGAATAGTTTGTATGTCTTTTGAAAGGTATTGACGAATTATGTTTATTCAAAGTTAGTAATTGATATGTGCAATACTGAGTATTACTTTTTAATAAAAGAATCATTTGTTTCATACTTCATATTGAATGTGCTTCCGGATAAAGATATGTTAGGACATAATTTTGATACGAATTCTACCACAGCTCAAATTGAAGTCACCACTTTTTTCCAATAAGTTAAAATGACTGTAATCTTGTACGTTACTGTTGTACCATTTTATAAGATGGTTCATTCACAAAGTCTTCCTCACATTTCCTATGCTAATATCTGTCTCTTGATTAGCATACTGCTGCAGTGTTAGAATTATGTTGTGGTTTGTCAAAAATGAAAGACTGAATCATGCCATTATCTCATTTATTTGAACTTTCATCTATAAAACATTAAGCACAAGTGTGGCGACTCTGAGATTACACAGAACTGTTACGTTGTGTTAGCTATGTGTGTGAGAGTAACTTTTGACTAGATTAGCAGAGATTGCTGTGTGTTACTCCTGTGAACAAATGAAACATGCATTTCTTCACAATGCATTTATTATGACATGGTTTTTTGATGTATCATGATTTATTTAGCTGTATATAATATGCTGTTTTATATACTTAATATGATCATATAATTATATACTGTATTTATGTAAATCATGTAAATAAGAGATTGCTTTAATTTAATAGAATCCATAAAACAAAATTTTAAGTATTGTGTACATGCTATTTTGATGTTGAGCACAAAATTTTAATGTTTTTGTAACAATTCAATAAAATATAACAACAAGTTTGGTTCTTCTTATATTTATTAAATATTAATTAATTTTATACTAAACCCGCATGAAGTTTACGCTTATCTGAAAATAAAATAACATTACTTGCATCACAAATAAGGAAAAAGACAATTTTCCAGTAGCAACTGAACAATAATTTTAAAATGGTACACTATACCTTAGATGCGATTTAGTCATCGTCGTCATCGTCATCCGAAGGTACAAACAGTTCGTTTTCCTCCAGGAAATTGGCTATGTTTTTACTAATAGCTGCTCCTATAAGCAAGCCAGGCACTACGGCCATCACTATACCCAAAAGACCACACGGTGTCTTCTCTGGCTCAGGTAGTATAGCACCAGTCGGTGTAGTCGTAGCAGTCCTCCTTTGAATGGCATTTTCATGTCTCGTCAAGTTTTTAGACTGAGCCAATAATCGAGACAGTCGGAAAATAGCCATTTTGGACACAATTTGCTGCGCCAATGCAGTGTTTTTCTGAAATTATTTTTAGCCAGCTAAAGTTTCTCACTGCAGTAATGACAGTGACAGGTAATCCTGTTGATTATGATTGACATTTTGACTTTTTTATATTTCATTATGGCAAACTTTGATTTTGGCCTTTGCATTAGTCATATGGACAAATAAATTTCATTAAAATTACCAAAAGATCAATATAGCTTCACGTTTAGCTAAAAATATGTTCTTATTGATCGTTTCAGTGGTTAACATTTTCATAACTGATTTCATTTTCGTGTTTGGCAAAGTTGCACTAATGAACCTAAAGTGAACGCACTCATGTAATATTGCCATATTTACTACAAATATCAGAAAAAACTTCGAGATTTTCTAAAAAAAACTCAATTAAACCAATATGTACATATTTAAAAGAGTAAATAAGTGTGTTGAAATTATATTTTGAAAATAATAAAAATGCACGAGAATAATGTTTTGATTTACGCTGAAAAAATAGCAACACAATTCAAACAAAATGTCAACTTGATCTGAAACGAAATGATCAAAGATTTTAATTTTATTTATATTTATCGGAAAGTGTTTTTCCTTGGAAAAAATGAATGTGACTTTGATCAGCCTAGAAGCTTTGATATGTAAGTATTTAGTTTTAATACTATTTCTTGTTTATAAAGTTTGAACTAGTTAACGAGTGTGTTTGTTATTCGTTTGCTTAGTAAAAGCTACACATGAATCTCTGCCATGTCCGGATGCTGCGGCGTTGGAGGCGTTTTGCGCAGTGATGCGGGACTCTGCGGAGGGCCCGCAACTGGCGGCGCAGGCCCTGGCGGCCCGCATACACACGCCTAACGCCCGAGAGGCTCTCCTCGCCCTGTCAATGCTAGATCGCTGTATGCGACGTTGCGATGCCGGTTTTCACGCTGAAGTCGGCAAATTTCGCTTCCTCAATGAAATGATTAAGTTAGTTTCACCTAAATATTTTGCTGATCGAACTTCACCTGAAGTACGGACTAGGGTAAGTAATTTTTCTTATAGACTTTATTTTTTTATGTTTTCACATGCCTACCATACTTTATTAAATAGCAAGGAAGTTAGTCTAATAGCTTATTATATTTACTTTATAAATAACTTTCATTAAATTTCATAACATCAATAAATAAGCTGTGTTACCTAGAAATATTTATACAAAAATATCACTTTGTTCTTCTTTAACATGCCTTTTAAAGGGTACAATTAGGTTTCTATTGTAATCTTTTTCCTCAAATATATTTTTTAATTATGCTTAGTTAGATATCTATAACACTTTCCTTCCTTATAAATCATGTTCAAAATTTAATTTTAGGTACTACAGCTGCTTCACGCATGGTCAATTGAGTATCCAAAAGAAACTAAATTCAAGGTTGCATATGACATGCTTAAAAATCAGGGTGTGGTGAAGGAAACTCCTCCACCACTACCCCCTGAAGATGTGGTGCCCCCTCGGAGTAGAGCCAAGAATGCCATATTTGAAGACGAGGAAAAGTCCAAATTGCTACAAAAGTTATTACAAAGCAAGAAACCAGAAGATCTCCAACATGCCAATAGGCTCATCAAAACCATGGTCAGAGAAGTAAGTATATTTTCTCAACAGTATTATGAACAGGTTTTCCAATAATGTGTATCAAATTAATTTTGTACACATACATCTCTAGTTTCAACTTACCAAGTTTATATTATAAGAACATGATTTAATTTTCTTTCAGCAAAACAGGTATTATAATATCATATTAAAATCTATACTAATATTATAATGGTGAAGAGTTTGTTTATTTGAACATGCTAATCTCAGGAACTACTGGTCTGATTTGAAAAATGATTTCAGTGTTAGATAACCCATTAATCGAGGAAGATTATTGGATACTTTTTATCCGGGTTCGCGGAGTATTTCCCACGGGATGCGGGTGAAACCGCTGGCGGAACCCAGTTTAACATATTCGCAAGAATATGTTGACTTTCATTTGATTCACTACTTTAATTGTGGTGATTTTCAAAACTTAATCAATGGCTGGGGCAAGAGAGCAGTGGATTTACATTGTGTATAATTATTTTTTCTATGCAAACAAGCTAGCTCCCGTTAACCCCTAGCATCAATCATAAACTTTTCTTAAGTCTAAAAGGTCCCCTTTCAACTATCAGGAGGAGCGACGGAACGAGGAGAGTAGCCGTCGCGCCCAAGAAGTGGGCAACGCATTAGACAGCGCGGAGCTCCTGCGAGAACTCCTCGCCAACGCTGAAGACGCTTCACCAGAGGAGGAACAGCTCATCCACGAGCTGCACGTGTCGTGCGGAGCCCTGCGGCTGGCGCTCCAGCGTCTGGCCGCCTCCGAGACACAGCCGGACAGTCTCAGTGAGTGGACCGGTTTGTTACTTCCAATCATTATCATTGTGATGTGTGTAGTTGTTTGTTTGTCTTTTATCATTAATTTTGAATGCAATTTTGCTAGTGTCCATTTTTCAATACCAAGGATTTGTGACCTGTTCACCACAGAATATCCGTTTCCATCATTTTACTTAAATTCACCATTGCAAATTGTAATGCCTTCAGAATACCTGCATGTCTTTGATTATTTTGTTGGTACAGCAATCTATATTCCTATTATTTTAATAGATTATAAACGCCAAATTACGATTACATCTTGCCTTAACATGACTAATAAACTCCATAGACATACAACCACATACAAAAAAATATTGAATTAGTTTTGAGCATTCAAGAATGTTATCGTTATGGCTAAGGTGATTAGACAAGCTATTATTTTCCTATTTAGTTACACTATCGGCAATACCAACGTAGTTCTAACCGTGAATTAATTAAACCCAACACGCATGTATAGCGCAAGTTAGCACATCGCTGATAAAAATCCGGCTATCTAGAAGCTCAATCATTGGTCTCGCTTTATCAAGTATACTACTTGATACGAGATTAATGATTTCGTTGCTGAATAACATAAACTTACGTATTTTTATGTCATCAAATTAAATTAATTAAATATTTACAGTACCTATTCGCCAAATATGATTGATGAATATTTATTAATATTGATAGTTTTTTTAATATTACCTGATTTGTTCTGCATGTTTACGTATTTTTTGTTAGTTTTTTTAGTAGAGAGAACCAGGCTATTTCAAGCGAGACGAAACATTCACCATTAATCATCAGCCTTTTTATCGTCCCACTGCTAGGCACAAGCCCCCTCTCGCACAGAAGATTGAGCGTCAATCATGAAATTAAGAGCTCGTTTCAAAGGTCCCAGATAAAGTTCTAGATAGCTATCTGACAGATAATTAATTTTGACAACTTTTCTACTGGCATGATCTGTCATATAGCTAACTTTATCTGTGACGTTTGAAACTAGCCATAAGCATATTGCACAGACTACAGTAATTAATTAAACTAACATTTCTCTAACAGATGACATACTACACGCCAGCGAAGTTCTAGACGATGTCTTCGAGAAATATGACGCGTACAGCAAGTTTAAGAAGGACAAGAAGAAAAATTCTAATTCTCAAACATCTAGTACTGATCTTCCTGAGACATCTAACAGTGATAGTTTGCTAGACTTCGCTGGTAACTTGGGGAAGGGAGATGACACCACTGTGAAGAGTGTCTCTAAAAACACAGCTATTGACGAACTTGGTGATATATTTTCGACTGGAAGTGAATCTAATATCGTGGAGCCGTTGAAGCCTGTTAGCTTAATGCCCAGTGGTAAGGATCCTTCTGAATCTTTACTAATTTCAGCCGAAAGTAAGTCTGTCTCTCTATCTGCAGTATCTGCAAGGGGAAACGGCTTGACCGGTTAAGATTAAATTCAATGTCGACTAAATAGTTTTTTACGTTTGCCTAAAGTAATTCCCTTATCGCAGGAAACATGTTGTGAAAATATTACAAGTAATTTTGGCCACAGAGGAATTAATTTAAAATTTCTTTATTACAGAAGATGTAGATCTTTTAGGAGAGAAAACAAATAAAGCGGAAGGTTGGAACGAATTGGACTCGCTCGGCGAACAACTGATAAAGCAATCACTACCCGATCATGTTAAACGGCGTGAGAGCTTTAATAGGTACAAGAACATTTAATTACAAACTCTTGTACTTGCTTAATTAAATTACTGTTCCAAAAGTTAATAATTATTATTTTCTTTCAGTAAAACATCAAAGAAAATTCCAATGAATGCGTTAGCATCACCCAAACACGATCTCACGCCGTCTACAAACGGTGCCCTGTTCGACTTAGACTTCTTCACCAAAAAGCCAGAGGAACCCAAACCGACAGAACTACCCAAAATAACGAACAAACCATCTTCACCGCCCGATGACGTCATCGTCGACATCACAGACGGACCCAGCACCTCTAATGTTAATATTACAAACGCGACTGATTCTCCTATAGACAACATATTGGACTTAAGTATAACATTAGATGACGCTAAATCTAAGAGCAACTCTCCCACGGAAAGTGTCGAATCTAATTCTATAGAGGAAAAGAGAGAGAAGACTAAGAGTGAAGTGAAACCGTTGACTGATATAGATGTTTCCTTATCTAACGTGACTCCGGGGAGTGTGCCCCCCATGACAATATTCGAGGAGGAGAATGGACTCACAGTAGTGTTACACTTTTGTAAAGACAAACCCAGGCCTGATGTCAACGTCATTGTAATATCGACTACGAACAAAAATAAGAAACCTATACTAGATTTTAGGTTTCAAGGTGTGGTTCCTAAGGTGTGTATGATGCTTTCTTAAATGTACTCTTATCTATGATGTGGCCTTAGCGTAAATCCCATGGGTTTGCCGTAACTTATGTCATCTCCGATCTCTCTGTGCATATAGGTACATTTGTGTGTGTTTTTTATTGCGAATGTGTGCACAGCGAAAGCTTTAATATTTCACATCTCAAGCGCTTCTATGCATCCATTATAAATACAAAATAAACTACGTAATTCGTTAAAAATAAATTTAAAATCCTATTTTCATGTTTCAGTGTTGCAAAGTACGTCTACTAACGCCGTCTGGCACGACGTTGCCTGCATACAACCCG
>NWSH02000525.1:4504525-4518229 GCA_002382865.2 Heliothis virescens | reverse complement strand
AAAAAAAAAAAAAAAAAAAAAAAAAAAAAAATATATTTTCGAGGGTGCAATGTAGATAAACCGTCATAAATTCCTTTGATTAAGATATCTCTGTTTAACGACAATCGTAATTTACCTTTGTATGATTTATTAATAAAAAATGCAATCACTCTTCAAATATTCCAGCTATGGACAACTGGCAGAAGCTTGAGAGTTTAAACCTCTCCAGAAACAACCTGACTTCGTTACCGNGGTGCAATGTAGATAAACCGTCATAAATTCCTTTGATTAAGATATCTCTGTTTAACGACAATCGTAATTTACCTTTGTATGATTTATTAATAAAAAATGCAATCACTCTTCAAATATTCCAGCTATGGACAACTGGCAGAAGCTTGAGAGTTTAAACCTCTCCAGAAACAACCTGACTTCGTTACCAGCCTCTTTGGTGAAACTTCAGAACCTAAGGAGGTTGCATGTGGATGACAATAAGCTGGACTTTGAAGGCATACCCTCAGGGATTGGCAAACTTGGAAGTCTGGAGGTGTTCTCAGCTGCCAACAATGTTTTGGAAATGATACCTGAAGGACTTTGTAGGTAAGTAACATTTCAACTAGCAAATAAGTACATATGTGGCAAGTAGAAGTTTGTAGTAAATAATAATAATAAAAAAAAAACAAATCCATCATGTCTTTAATAAATGATGAAATTAAATGAATTTTAAAGATTGTTTCAACATGAAATATATTTGGGGCATTTCCAAAAATAAAATAGGTCAAGAACCATGCATCATTATTCACTGTCTTTCACCACGTTTGTTTGGTCTTTGAAAAATGGATGGCTTTAATGTCAGTGTGTCAAAGTAATTATAAACCTTTTCCAGTTTCATTTCACAAGAAATAAAAAAGAGGATAGAGATATATTTAGATTTAATAATATTCAATGCAATAAGGGAAAGCTATCATGTATAAAATGTAAACAAGGCACTGTAATGACGCGAAGGGATACCGTCTTAGTATTCACTTTTGACCTATTCAATATTCTATACAATATTGATGTCGTTTTTACGTCGAGAGTTAAAAATAATTCGAAATGCGGCGAGGGTGTTATGTTATTCTGATTACCCCCATTAAACACGCATGTTATACTGCATACCATTTTGATTACTTTAGAATTAATTTACGTGAAAAAAATATTAACACCCAGTTATTTGTTCAACACTCTTTCATCGTAATAATCGGTAAATGTTCTTTGAAACGGAAAATTATTGCGTTGTTACGGTTTTACGGTTTTCCGACAACGCGTGTCTATTTACCTCGCATAGCGACACAAATATGTTAACAAATGATCTATTAACATGAAAACTACGTATTTATTCTTCAACAGCTGTTGGTTCAATAATAAATCGTGTAAGATTGAGATATAATATATCTTCGAACATTAATTAAGATAGTCAGCTCTTTCAAAGGCTGTCATGCTACATGAATGTGCTACATACACGTTTCAACTACGAATATAATAAATCTAATAGATGAAATTATAAGAAATGTTGTGTAATTCACTGAATGTAAAGAAATGGGGTTGTTGTAGTCGTAAATTATGTCGATGTTCTAAATTACTGATTTAGTTCTATCAAACATTTTTAATGTTTTAATGGTTTCATGTTCATTCAGTTGTGCTTACACGATTAAATCATGGTGAAAAAATGGGCCACTATTTGTACTTGCAAGAAAAAAAAATCGCGCATAAAGTGTTCCGTACAAAAAATCACGTTTGTTGTCTTATTTTATTTATATGTTGTTAAAGCGGCAATAGAAATACATTATCTGGTCACGAGATACAGCGTGGTGACGGACAGTCAAGTCTTAGCAATAGAGCCACGTTTCACCCTTTGGGTACGGAACCCTGTTTTTCGATAAAATTGCTATATAATTTTCACAGATGCGGCTCTCTAAAGAAACTGAACCTAAGCTGTAACAAGCTGATCACGTTACCCGATGCGATACACCTGCTGAGCGACTTAGAAAGCCTCCAGCTCCACGGAAACCCAGACCTGGTGATGCCTCCGAAGCCGGTGGAGCGACCAAGAGGCGCTGGTCTCCAGTATTACAACATCGACTTCTCGCTGCAAGCTCAACTTCAACTGGCTGGTGCAGCCACTAATGAACCTACGACACCTAGTAGTGAGTATTGATAATGACGAAATACATATTGTATGTTCATGTAAACTATTGCATAGGAGCACAAGGCGTGCCCGCCGACTTTTCTCACTTTTAGTCTGGTAGTCTCTGCTCATGGCTTTGGTTAGTGTTTGTAGTTTTTTTATTGGGAGTTATTGAATCCCTAAATAACCCATGCATTCTTCCTACTACATGGACATTAAGACTGTGGTTGGGGTTTACATCATCATATGCTTGGTCTGTTCCCAATTATGTTGAGGCAACCCGATTAGACCTCTTCTTGGTAAGACTAGTTGTCAGACTTTCTGGCTTCTGACTAGTGGGTGGGGTTTATATAGGGGTGTGTAAAAGATAACCTGCCTACATCTCATTATTTTCAAATTAAAACATAACAATTTGTGCTTTTTCTGAACCAACAATGGGATGAGTATGACTTAATATAATTTTCAAAGGTGTGAAATCCGACCCGATCGCGCGTAAGATGCGGCTGCGCCGCGGGCGCGCGGAGCCCGAGCAGCGCGACTCGGCGCTCATCCTGCGCGGCATGCAGGAGCAGGCCAACACGCAGCACAACGACCAGAGGATCGACCAGAGGAACTCCGAGCTCAAGTAACTCGACTTAATAAATTTGTTTTCAATAGTTCTGGTAATGTAAAAAAAAGTCCCTTACCTTTGGTAATCTAAAAGGTACATTCTTCTTTTTGGGAAGATGGATAAAAATGTTGAAAACTCCAATTTCCTCTGCTAACAATTTGACTTTCGTAAAATATACACTATGCCGAGTTTATGTTCTGATTGGTGAACTCTTAAGTTACTATCATTATGTAAAGTGTGCATTAAACGAAATTGGTATTTTGAGAATTTATAATTATTGAAGTTTTTATTTTGGCAAGTTGTCAGTATCTCGTAACTAACTTCCAAGCACAGGTGCACTCATTCGCGCTAAATGTAGAATATATTGCCATTAAGTTAAGCACGTACAATGTAATTGTAGGCCTAAGCGTTGGGATGAGAGCTTAGAGAAGCCTCCACTAGACTACTCGGAGTTCTTCGACGAAGACACCGGCCAGACACCCGGCCTGACAGTGTGGGAGATCGAGAACTTCATACCTGCGCCTGTTGATGAGGTAAATAATATAATTTTATCTATCTGAGTTCATTTTCTATAATATTATTAGTTATTGAAATTACAAAAAAAAGAGTAGGAGAGTGTTATCAAAAACTGCTATTGAATTAAAATATCGCGATAGCAATTTACAACGATACACGATTTATACTAATATTATAAAGCTGAAGAGTTTGTTTGTTTGTTTGAACGCGGTAATCTCAGGAACTACTGGTCCGATTTGAAAAATTCTTTCAGTGTTTTTATCCGGGTGCGCCGAGTAGTTCCTACGGGACGCGGGTGAAACCGCTGACAGAAGCTAGTAGTAGATACGATTCATGAAACATTTTTTAAAATAAAATAATATTTTTTGATAAGATTTTGTATATATTGTGGTATAGGTAGCCCACGGCAAGTTTTTCGAAGGAGATTGCTACATAGTGTTGAAGACGGCCATCGAGGAGCAGGGCCAGCTGTCCTGGGATATACACTTCTGGATCGGGTCCAAGGCGACTGTGAGTACATAGCATTCTTGTTTCATTTACAGAGATATTTTTTTTTATTATTTTTTATGTCTCGAACCAGACCACGGGACTATAGAGTCCCGGATTTTTGGAAGGCGAACGTGGGGCCGAAGCCAACACGCTGAAGCCCTTTTGAGACAACTTTAAATTAATAAGTTAGTTTTATTTCTTGTAGGATGATGTTTTTTCGCTTAATTTTTATCATTGGGATCGCTTATTACTAGAATTGTGGTCAAACCAATCGTGTGAAATGAGTTATGGACAACGGGAATAAATATAAGAAGGGTCCAATATTGGACCCTTCGCTGCCCTAAGCGGACACATGCGTTTTTACACTAAGTTGCGCGTTTCATGCAGCGAGCGCTGCTCTATGAGATGCCAAAAAACAAGCACGTGGAGCGCACGCACTCAATTAAGTCTAGGTCCGTTCCCTACACGGGTGCTTAACATGCCCTAACTTCTAGGCATCCACAGGGACTGGTTCGATAAAGCAGTAAACAGTCTCTTGGCTGAACTGCGCCCTCTCAAGCCAGCGAAGACCCTTACATTTCTTTTCTAATGTAAAAACTCCCACAGTTGGACAAGGCAGCATGCGCGGCCATGCACGCAGTGAACCTGCGCAACTTGCTGGGCGCCAAGCGGACGCAGCGCCACGAGCAGGCGGACGAGACGCCCGACTTCCTCGCGCTGTTCCCGATACCGCCTGTCTACATACAGGGCAGCCACACGCCCTCCGGATTCTTCACTGTCGATGACCCGGTGAGTACTGCGCAACTTGCTGGGCGCCAAGCGGACGCAGCGCCACGAGCAGGCGGACGAGACGCCCGACTTCCTCGCGCTGTTCCCGATACCGCCTGTCTACATACAGGGCAGCCACACGCCCTCCGGATTCTTCACTGTCGATGACCCGGTGAGTACTGCGCAACTTGCTGGGCGCCAAGCGGACGCAGCGCCACGAGCAGGCGGACGAGACGCCCGACTTCCTCGCGCTGTTCCCGATACCGCCTGTCTACATACAGGGCAGCCACACGCCCTCCGGATTCTTCACTGTCGATGACCCGGTGAGTACTGCGCAACTTGCTGGGCGCCAAGCGGACGCAGCGCCACGAGCAGGCGGACGAGACGCCCGACTTCCTCGCGCTGTTCCCGATACCGCCTGTCTACATACAGGGCAGCCACACGCCCTCCGGATTCTTCACTGTCGATGACCCGGTGAGTACTGCGCAACTTGCTGGGCGCCAAGCGGACGCAGCGCCACGAGCAGGCGGACGAGACGCCCGACTTCCTCGCGCTGTTCCCGATACCGCCTGTCTACATACAGGGCAGCCACACGCCCTCCGGATTCTTCACTGTCGATGACCCGGTGAGTACTGCGCAACTTGCTGGGCGCCAAGCGGACGCAGCGCCACGAGCAGGCGGACGAGACGCCCGACTTCCTCGCGCTGTTCCCGATACCGCCTGTCTACATACAGGGCAGCCACACGCCCTCCGGATTCTTCACTGTCGATGACCCGGTGAGTACTGCGCAACTTGCTGGGCGCCAAGCGGACGCAGCGCCACGAGCAGGCGGACGAGACGCCCGACTTCCTCGCGCTGTTCCCGATACCGCCTGTCTACATACAGGGCAGCCACACGCCCTCCGGATTCTTCACTGTCGATGACCCGGTGAGTACTGCGCAACTTGCTGGGCGCCAAGCGGACGCAGCGCCACGAGCAGGCGGACGAGACGCCCGACTTCCTCGCGCTGTTCCCGATACCGCCTGTCTACATACAGGGCAGCCACACGCCCTCCGGATTCTTCACTGTCGATGACCCGGTGAGTACTGCGCAACTTGCTGGGCGCCAAGCGGACGCAGCGCCACGAGCAGGCGGACGAGACGCCCGACTTCCTCGCGCTGTTCCCGATACCGCCTGTCTACATACAGGGCAGCCACACGCCCTCCGGATTCTTCACTGTCGATGACCCGGTGAGTACTGCGCAACTTGCTGGGCGCCAAGCGGACGCAGCGCCACGAGCAGGCGGACGAGACGCCCGACTTCCTCGCGCTGTTCCCGATACCGCCTGTCTACATACAGGGCAGCCACACGCCCTCCGGATTCTTCACTGTCGATGACCCGGTGAGTACTGCGCAACTTGCTGGGCGCCAAGCGGACGCAGCGCCACGAGCAGGCGGACGAGACGCCCGACTTCCTCGCGCTGTTCCCGATACCGCCTGTCTACATACAGGGCAGCCACACGCCCTCCGGATTCTTCACTGTCGATGACCCGGTGAGTACTGCGCAACTTGCTGGGCGCCAAGCGGACGCAGCGCCACGAGCAGGCGGACGAGACGCCCGACTTCCTCGCGCTGTTCCCGATACCGCCTGTCTACATACAGGGCAGCCACACGCCCTCCGGATTCTTCACTGTCGATGACCCGGTGAGTACTGCGCAACTTGCTGGGCGCCAAGCGGACGCAGCGCCACGAGCAGGCGGACGAGACGCCCGACTTCCTCGCGCTGTTCCCGATACCGCCTGTCTACATACAGGGCAGCCACACGCCCTCCGGATTCTTCACTGTCGATGACCCGGTGAGTACTGCGCAACTTGCTGGGCGCCAAGCGGACGCAGCGCCACGAGCAGGCGGACGAGACGCCCGACTTCCTCGCGCTGTTCCCGATACCGCCTGTCTACATACAGGGCAGCCACACGCCCTCCGGATTCTTCACTGTCGATGACCCGGTGAGTACTGCGCAACTTGCTGGGCGCCAAGCGGACGCAGCGCCACGAGCAGGCGGACGAGACGCCCGACTTCCTCGCGCTGTTCCCGATACCGCCTGTCTACATACAGGGCAGCCACACGCCCTCCGGATTCTTCACTGTCGATGACCCGGTGAGTACTGCGCAACTTGCTGGGCGCCAAGCGGACGCAGCGCCACGAGCAGGCGGACGAGACGCCCGACTTCCTCGCGCTGTTCCCGATACCGCCTGTCTACATACAGGGCAGCCACACGCCCTCCGGATTCTTCACTGTCGATGACCCGGTGAGTACTGCGCAACTTGCTGGGCGCCAAGCGGACGCAGCGCCACGAGCAGGCGGACGAGACGCCCGACTTCCTCGCGCTGTTCCCGATACCGCCTGTCTACATACAGGGCAGCCACACGCCCTCCGGATTCTTCACTGTCGATGACCCGGTGAGTACTGCGCAACTTGCTGGGCGCCAAGCGGACGCAGCGCCACGAGCAGGCGGACGAGACGCCCGACTTCCTCGCGCTGTTCCCGATACCGCCTGTCTACATACAGGGCAGCCACACGCCCTCCGGATTCTTCACTGTCGATGACCCGGTGAGTACTGCGCAACTTGCTGGGCGCCAAGCGGACGCAGCGCCACGAGCAGGCGGACGAGACGCCCGACTTCCTCGCGCTGTTCCCGATACCGCCTGTCTACATACAGGGCAGCCACACGCCCTCCGGATTCTTCACTGTCGATGACCCGGTGAGTACTGCGCAACTTGCTGGGCGCCAAGCGGACGCAGCGCCACGAGCAGGCGGACGAGACGCCCGACTTCCTCGCGCTGTTCCCGATACCGCCTGTCTACATACAGGGCAGCCACACGCCCTCCGGATTCTTCACTGTCGATGACCCGGTGAGTACTGCGCAACTTGCTGGGCGCCAAGCGGACGCAGCGCCACGAGCAGGCGGACGAGACGCCCGACTTCCTCGCGCTGTTCCCGATACCGCCTGTCTACATACAGGGCAGCCACACGCCCTCCGGATTCTTCACTGTCGATGACCCGGTGAGAGCTGAAATTACTAAGTAGCTGATGTCTGCCTGAGTTCGGATCTTTGCCTATTACCTATTTGTCATTTACCTCTTAGCAAGCGGTCTGCGTAATCGTCGTAACAGCCGAAAAAGTCTGCTAGGTTAAGGTCTTCCCCAAAGTACGGAAGGATTTGCCCATACTCTCAATGCTGTCCGTCTATCTACGTTCTAGATTCTACCCATGCGAGTGCTATCAAATAAACGCTTAATTTACAATAATTATTATCTCTATCTCTGCCAATAACTGACAGTGTACTTACATATATTACCAGCACTATGTAACGCGTCTATACCGCGTGCACGGCGCCGGTAACAGCATACACCTGGAGCCCGTGGCCGTGCAGGCCGACTCCCTCGACCCACGATACGTCTTCGTATTGGATACCGGACTCGTTATATATTTGTGGTGAGTATTATATGTCAAATGCAGCTTTCAGCTTAGACAATAATATTAGACTCATTATAATGTGTTCTTGGAAGAATTAACGGAATTGGTAACTGTTGTGAAATTTGTGAGAAGTGAGATTTTTCACAACCATGGCAGCACAGGCCCTGAATTCAAATATTCAATTATCCTATTTTTAACATGCTTTTATATATGATAGTGATTTATATCTTACAATTTTCCAACCTTGTCAAGATGCCTAATTGTTTATTACAACCCTACAAATGTGAAGTTGGCTGTGTCATACAATCAACTCATTATCGAAATTGATAATCTCTGAATCGCGTCTGTACAACCTTATCTTTGGTGTCTCTACATCTTTTATTTTTGGATCTAAAGAAATAGATCTAAAGAACTCCATCATGTTATTTTGACACAGGTACGGCAAGAAAGCTCGTAACACACTGAAGTCTAAAGCCCGTTTGTTCGCGGAGAAGATAAACAAGGAAGAGAGGAAGAATAAGGCTGAGTTGGTAGCAGAACCGCCTGGCAAGGAACCGCCCAGCTTCTGGGAGACTCTCGGCTATGAAGGAGAAATGCCATATGTTCCTGAAGTAAGTTTAGTTCCAACAAGTGTCATGAAAGGTTAGATTCCAGAATTTTGCCCACAAACGAAAATCTATAATTATGCTTATAAATATCTTATATGCTATGACGCCTTTACATCAAAAGAAACTTTATGTTTTGATGTTTATTTTCTGAATACCCAACTTTTTTGAACGCCTCTTTTTAAATACCCCTCAGTTTTTAATGTAGTGTATTGGCATTCAAACACTAGGTTGCACAGTCTTCGATACTTTTATAAGCGATTTAGATATAAAATCTCATTTACAGTAATGTCATATTCCTATCTCTAAAATCGCAAAACAACAGATAAAATATTGGGATCGACCATAAAACCACGTTTTTATCCAGGAGCATGTACCAGAAGACTTCACATGGCCGGGAGCTCGGTTGTACCGCGTGGAACTGGGCATGGGGTACCTGGAGCTGCCGCAGCCGGAGGCCACGCCGCTGGAGCGAGGAGTGCTGGCCACCAGGAACGTGTACATACTGGACGCGCATGTCGATGTGTTTGTGTGGTGAGTACAAGTGTGCCTCGTTGGTCTAGTGGTCGCATAGCCGACTGCTGAGCACGAGGTCTCGGGTTCGATTCCCGGGACGAGCCGAAATCACTTTGTGGGTTTTAGAAACTTTCACAAAGCGGCCCGGAGTTGGAAGTTGGTAATTGATACACCCGTGCATCGGAGAGCACGTTAATGTCGGTCCTGCGCCTGATCTCTCACCGGTCGTGTCGGATTGCCGTCCCATCGAGTTATAAGAGTGAGGGAATAGAGAGTGCACCTGTGTCTGCGCAAATGCTTGTGCACTATAATAAGTCCTGCGCAGCTGGGTGATCTCCTTATATGAGAACGATAATCGGCTAGGACGCCATCACAAGTGTGTACTTATGCTGTAAAATGATCGTAGTATATGCCATGGTAGTAATTCAGAAATCAATTTACTAAAAAATTGTCTTCCCTTCACTGAAGATCTCTTACTCAATATTTTTTGCTTATTGCTAAAAAATAAACACAATGGTTGTTAGATGTTTTTAATACAATCCAGTTATGTTGCGAATTCCATGCGATTTCTAGATAGCTGTAGTTCACGCTATTAATGCCTATTATAGTCAATCTTTGACCTGACAGAGCTCATCAAAAACCCTATTGCAATCAGAACTTAATACCTAAAAATTAATACCACTTATCGTTTCATTAGGTTTGGCAAGAAATCGTCCCGCCTAGTCCGCGCGGCCGCCGTGAAACTTGCGCAGGAGCTGTTCAACATGGTGACGAGACCGCCACACGCTCTCGTCACCAGGCTACAGGAGGGGACTGAGACACAGGTAGGAATATAATTATAGACAGAAAATACATTTATTCGCATAGTTATGACATACATAATAGGGCAACATGTTCAGAACAAATCTACAGTTACTTTATTTATTTCACTAGCTTCAACCAATGGTGTCACTCACTTCTTGAGGAAACTACTTCCTAAACCCGGAAAAACTACAGTTTTTATAAATAAAGTATATAGTCATAAAGTAACTCACGAGGGTTAGTAACCCTCGTGCATCAGGGTAAAAAGTAGCATAATATGTTGTTCTGATGTACCATCTAAACTCACTGTAAAGTTTTATCAAAATACGATACGTTCTCACAAATTCGCATTTATAATATTAAACAATAATATTTACTTTTCAATATTATTTTTCGTCTTTATATGTTTTTAAAAACCAGTATATTTTTCTTTAGGTGTTCAAAACATACTTCCTGGGCTGGGAAGAAGTGATAGCGGTGGACTTCACGCGCACTGCTGAATCTGTAGCCAGGACCGGCGCCGACCTCGCTAGCTGGGCTAAACAACAGGAGACCAAGTATGTATTCTTTATTTCTTAAATATTTAGTTATTTTAAGAGTCACTGTTTTCCTATCAAGGGCACAGATATACCAGTTTAAATTTTTTATCCTGAACAAAAGTAGGAATCTTTTCTAATAAGTAACGACCTAGCATTGTTAAATTAAAGCAGCATACTGTAAGTTTGTAACGTTGACAGATACAACATTTCGTTTATTCAATTTATTCAGTCAATAAATATACAAAAAGATTTAAATTACCATAATAATCATTCAAAAAATAAATAGAAAACCATCACCCTATTACCTTCACAGGGCGGATCTTTCAGCTCTGTTCACCCCCCGCCAACCAGCTATGGGTGCCGCGGAAGCGAAGACCCTGGCTGACGAGTGGAACGAGGACCTGGAGGCCATGGAGGCGTTCGTGCTGGAGGGCCGACACTTCGTGCGCCTGCCCGACCACGAGCTCGGCGTCTTCCACAGCTGTGACTGCTACGTGTTCCTCTGCCGATATGTGCTGCCTGCTGAGGTGGGTAGTCAACATTTGGGGTCTTGCTACAAAAAAGATAAACACACTTTCAACGTGTTTTAGAAAATTCTCAATACAAAATTTTCTAAAACACCTGTTGAACGTGTGTTTATCTTTTTTATAGTAAGCCCCTAGTAATCTAGGAAGGTTGTCAGTACTACCTATTCGGATGTTTACACTTAGTCCTTAGCCCGTATTTCGGTGCACAAAAGAGGTTAAGTACTCCAATTCGAGCACCCAATGCCTTTGTTACATTGTATTATTCGTTAGCACACGGTCGTTATTCAGATTTATTTTATAGACAATAAAGCAAGTTTAATTGCGACATTACAAAAGTTGCATGAATGATCGGATTTTACTCTGCTGCCAAGCCCATGTATGGAAATATTACTTCGCCATTTCCCTCTAACATTATTTACCACAAAACAGCCTGAAGACGAAACCGACGCCACGAACCCTACGGACCCTGAGGACACGGAGTCGGAGTCAGCCACGTGGGTGGTGTACTTCTGGCAAGGCAGACGTGCGCCCAACATGGGCTGGCTGACCTTCACCTTCGGCCTGGAGCGCAAGTTCAAGCAGCTGTGCAAGCGTCTCGACGTGGTCCGCACCCACCAGCAGCAGGAGAGCCTCAAGTTCATGGCGCACTTCCACAGGCGGTTCATCATCAGAGACGGCAAGAGGAACCAGAAGCCGGTAAGTCGTTTAAGCTGAAATTCCGTAACACGATTCACACACTACTGTTTCAACAATTGTTTTAAAGTTGAAATACTACTGATTTTTGGCCTAGTTTAATTAAATAATTTTGATAACAAAAGTGAGTCATTGACCTTTGTATATAGGATCACAAATGATTGCCTCAATTATCCCAACAATGTGCATTTTTCTCCCATCAATATAGCAAGGGCCACCTTCGTCTAATCTAAAAGTTTTGTTTGATCAGGAGAGCGGCCGACAGCCGGTGGAACTATTCGAACTGCGCAGCAACGGATCTGCGCTGTGCACGAGACTTGTGCAAGTGAAAGCAGACGCCACACAACTCAACAGTGCCTTCTGGTAAGACTTGCTATCTACTACAAGTACTTACCTTCAATCCCTTCATCTTAGTTCATTCATCATTCGTTTACCAAGAATTTTTGGTTATGGCGATTGAAATAGTCTACATTTTTCTTCCACACGTCTCCTTTCGCAGGTTTGCGGGCAGAAATGTATTTAGAAATAAGCAGTACCTTTGTAATCAATTGTATGCCATAACTGTGGTTTACTGCGTAAAAAAAAATACAATATTTAATTGTATGTAATTATGAAAAAAAAAACACCTCTGCCACGTTTGTTTTTCGGTTCGCGATATACTTAAAAACTCTGCACGGATTTTCTCAGTCATTTTGACGAAGGTCCTTACTACGGGCGTACATACAAAGGGCGAGCTGCTTGTAATATTTTTTTATTGTTCACAGCTACATACTGAACGTGCCATTAGAAGGCGCAAACGACACATCGTCCGCTATAGTGTACGCGTGGATCGGCAACAAGAGCGACGCCGACTCCGCGCGACTCATCGAGCAGATTGCCGAGGAGAAGTTCAACAACCCCTGGGTTAGCTTGCAGGTAACAACATACCAGATGTAATGACGAGATCAGGAGATTCGCCAACGGCGCAAGACATATTATATTGTACAAGCATTTGCGCAGACACAGGACACCCAGACATAAAGTACTCATCTGTAGCTTTCCTTGATAAGTGAGCTATCTAAAACCGAAAATTTAAATCAGTCCAGTACTTTCTGAGATTAGCCCGTTCAACCAACAAACAGACAAACTCTATTAGTATAGATTTAGTATAAAGTAATTTGCACAATATAACACCTCTAATCACTACGCCTTTTGTCTTTTCCACACCAGGTTCTCACCGAAGGCAGTGAGCCGGACAACTTCTTCTGGGTGGGCATCGGTGGCCGCAAGCCTTACGATACGGACGCCGACTATCTGAACTACACACGCCTCTTCCGATGTTCCAACGAGAAGGGCTATTTCACCGTCTCTGAGAAATGTACTGATTTCTGCCAGGTAAATTGTGTGAAGTATAATATTATGATGAAATTAATATTTGGTAACTTATGTTTTCATCCGAAGAAAGCCTGCTCTAGTATGTTCTAAGAATTGGAACAAAGAGTAAAGTCTTTATTCGAATGTCGAACAAGAATCCTACTGGTGTGTGAAACTAGTTCCCGTTCATAGAGGAATGATTTCAAATTACCCTTTCAGAAAATCATAAGAAATTGCTTATCCCTTGCACACACTAAAAATCAAAAAAGGAAAAATGGTATTAATTTTACAATGACTTCTTTTTACATCTAGGATGATCTAGCTGATGACGACATCATGATTTTGGATAATGGCGACCAAGTGTTCCTATGGCTTGGTGCCAAATGCTCTGAGGTGGAAATAAAACTGGCGTACAAGTCTGCACAGGTAATAATAGTTGAAAATATTCCTAAGAATTAATCTATACCCCATAATATCTTGACTGAAGTGGTTCAATAAGGTAAAAGCCTTCTATCAGCTATCAGTTACTATACTAACATTGTTTTCTTCCTCATTGCCAAGGTATATATCCAACACATGAAGTCCATGCAACCAGATAAACCACGCAAGCTGTTCCTCACGCTGAAGAACAAAGAGTCGCGACGGTTCACCAAGTGCTTCCACGGCTGGGGCGAGCACAAGAGACCTCC
>NWSH02000525.1:4447499-4466092 GCA_002382865.2 Heliothis virescens | reverse complement strand
CACAGCAGTGCTTGCAACTTCAGATACCAACCTATCTTCAAGTTCTTAACCACATTAGATAGGTAGTAAGTACCTACCTTCCGTCCTTCATTAAGGTTCAAGCAAGCCATCCCCACATCCCAGGTCGGTTTAGGCGCGGTAAAGATCGTTCTCTATACTGTGGGTTACATACACGCAAGCAAATTAACGAAGCCTACTGAGATGGAGTGGCTTGGAGTGGCTTCGTCTAAAGGTGGTCACCTCATATCTGTGTCTTTCGCTACACTTGTATGTACATACAAAGATAACACATCAAGTTACCACAATCTGTCAAATTTCTGCAATAGATTTTCATCCTTATCACAATAGTGGAAGGTTAATGTTCGAATGGTAAAATTTGACAGATTCGGGTAGGTTGATCTGCTATCGTTTGTACTCCCGGCAGTACTTGGCTAGTCTAACATTAGCTAAGTAGTAGTGTAGACAATTTTGTTCCTAAAAACCTACTGGGAAACCAAATGGAACAGGTAAATTGAAGGTTACCAAGTCACGTCTAGGATGAGCAGACCCGCACGGCCGCGGCGTTGTTGCAATCGTTTACGGTGGATATTCCCACCATTCTCTCAAGTATTTGCCTAATCTTTCATCAACTTAACAGCCAAAAAGTGGAATTTTCTAAGTTCCTACTTGCCAGAGGCAGCGTGTTTCCTGATAACCAAATTTTCTACCTGAGAGAGAAACATTAAGTGGCGAGGTAACAGTTTACAAGTGTCATTCGTCTTCTTTCTCATCTTTACTATCTATGATATGAGATATAATGGTAACATGGTAAGGATATGACTAAATAATTAATGCAGGAGAGTGCTTCGAGAGGTCTTCCTGTTGCGATACTATAATTCTGCTAACAATGATTCTCAGTAACTGTGCTCTATGTCAAGTCGCCTGGAGCAGCACCTCATAATATTACTAAGTATGTATAGGTACTGTTATAAGTATAAGTGCATTTTTACAGAGACTTAGTTTGGCATTTCTCTTTTTGGACAGTTTTATGCCCCCCCTGTATAGAATAGATATTGTTAACAAAATAGAAGGATACTTCCTCATAAATGGCGAATATTGGTGAATATAGGTCTCCCACAAAAAAGGTAGCATGGAATTAGCGCCAATAGTCACCTCGTTGGCTTTACCCGGGTTGATTGACCGCGGAGATACCGCAGGGCGGACCCAGGCAGTCCTTGAGCACTAGTGATGACTCTGCCGTTCGCCGTCAGCCGGCCTACCGGTATTCGGTATTATCAGCGATTGATTTTTATAAGGAGTGGGCGATATGTTCGTTTGATATAACAACATAAGACATTATAACCATAATGGTATTAACAGCTTCTTTGTTGAATTTTAAAGCTAACTTTCACAAATATAATAAGACACAAAAAATGAATCAGATAAATAAGAACCTAATTCTCGACAGATACATTCAGGAAAAAGAATACTTAGGTACAAATATCATATTGATCAAAACGATCCTTTCGAAATCATAGTACTGAGTCAGCCAAATAACATGGAAGAGCGGAAATAAAGCGTGGCCTCTCTGTTCCTCACAGTGTAATATTCGATACGGATCAGGTTTTACTGGTTTTTGTGACACGCGACGCTGCTCATGTTGTTTACGCGCTGTGCCATGCGTCGTCCATTACCTACACAAGATATAAATGCATTTTTCCCCTTGAGCTAATATTATATTCTTAGCCAGATTATTACAATTCTCGGATATTGCTTAAAGGGGATCGAAATAATAAAATTACCTTTACACTGCGGCGGAGAATTCAATAGACAACCAACCCTATTAATAGACTTTGTCATGACATGAGAACATTTTTTTAGGTCCTTGCCTTGCACCGTTCTCACGTACCTAGTGACGACCGTTACAAGGTCCTCCATATATCAATTAAATGGCATTTCTTTTGTTTGCAGTAACAGTCTCGAAGGGTTCTTGTTATGTTCTTAATTTGTTGTTCATAATACTTAATTGTAGTCGTTAGTTCATTGCCTATAACTGCAACATTATCTTTACAAACTGATAAATAGAACATGGTTATCGCTTAATTATTTATTTGCGAGCCGATTCTTTAATCGTAAAGTAAAAAAAATATCAAGTTCTGTCTGATTAATCTTTAAACGCAAGGCAAGCAGTGCTAGCCACCACACCAGTTTAGAGTTCAAGAGAATTACTTAATGGTAATTTGACGACGGTTTACCTATTCAATTTTCTTGAAAACGTAATAAAATCAATGCTAATACGAAGGCCGTAACTGAATATTGATCAATGCGAACATATTCATTTTATAACTAAAATGCAAGAATGCATCATAAAGGCGGAGACACGTGTTGATATCAAGTTATCAATGTGCTGACCGATTAAACGAGCGCCAACTGAAAGTCTGTTTGACCTGTTATACCGCTTGATAAGTCTCTTATTTCAACGCGATAAGCAGTTTTGAATGTAGTCACAAGACGATGCAATTTAGTTAGATTCTTATAACATCGGTTGTAATGTTCCTAATAAATGTTAATTACGTTTTCCTATGAAAATAATATACTTAAATAAAGTTGTCCTCAATATCCTTGTTTACAGAAAACCGCAGTTCAATTAAAGTCGAATAAAAATAGATTAATTACGTAAACTAACCCTCTTTAGCCTTAATTTTAGACTTATCTGGCTATAGATGAAAGTTAAAATTCGCTCGACACTCATTATAAAATATTCGGTGCCTACTTATATTTTTTTACCCTAATTTAGCGAACTGCGCGTCGCTATTCTTGGGAACCACCCGGGATGCACAATAGCTCTACTTGTAAAAAAAAGGCGGCGGCAATACGGTTCCTCGGTTCGACTCAGCCCCATACTTTGGTATGTAGTTGGGTATAGAAAGGCGCATATTTGTTACTTTTTATAAAGGCCGCTTAGGGGAACAGAATGTTACCGCCTTACCTACTAGTAACGGTCGTATTTAGTTTGTAAAGAATTTGACTTTGTTGTAATGAGTGTTTGTACATGATAATTTAAGAAGTTTAAACTTTTTATAAATACAAGAGATTCCTCCTAGCCTGTTTATTTTTTTGTCAATTTTACGATTAATGCTAGTAAAATAAATCAAAGAAAAAAAAAACACCAAGTAAAAATATAATCTTATAATAAAATCGGTGCCATAAACTAACAAATTACAACTAACTGGGGCTTACAATACACATCGCAGGTAATACGAATTTAAGACAATTACAAACGATCTTACGAATATATTTACATTTACTTATCCATCAAGGATTTTTCACATAACACACCGTAATTACGAATCACACATCAATTGAATGGGAAAATACATAAATATAATAATATCACATACATTGTGTTACTTAGGACTTATGGGCACTTTAATAACATACACGGGGAGGGAAGATGCAAAACTGCGCAAGCGCATGGGAGACATATTTAGAAATTACGCGTTTTTATCAACGACATAACAACAATGCGGTGGAAATAATAACTTCATTTTAAATTGCCACTTCAGTTTCAAAATTAACTTTACAAGATATCGCGATTCAAGGTCGTATTTATTTCAATCGCATAATAAACAATTGATAATGATTTAATAATTTTACAGCATTGTACATATTTTTAGTTAAATAAATGTATGTTTAATACTTTTTTTTATGCAATATGGATTTTCGGTGACATTTAACAATTGGTATGAAATATTTCTGTAATCTTAAATACAAGATCAACTGTAGATATCATTATCAGTATTACAAATCTACATTTAATAACCATCATTCAACAGGAATAACAAACAAAAAAAAAAATCACTTGGGTAGTAGAATTAAATCGAAGCTCATTCACTATGGTCAAGTCCCCATGAAATAAAACTGTCCACATAGGAATTAACGAGAGATATTCTAGATAAAGTTATAACTAGAACAGAGTAATATAGAGATTGGATAATCGGATGCATATTTGCTTAAAGTTCATTTTTGGCAAAGAAAATATGGAATATTTTTAATATACCTAATACCTACCTAATTAACTATAAAATTCGGGATTCCAGTAAATTCGGAAATGCGAAACTAGTCTGTAATAAAAAAACCGACATTACACATTTATTTTCGATCCAAAAAATGCACTCCATAATAGCCAACCTCTAAAATTTTGGTAAATATGCAACCGATTATCCGATCACTGGTAATAACTAAACAGTAGAACATAATTTTATTTTATTCAGTAATAAGTACATTGAGGTTTCAATCGCTGCCGCTTCCACTCTCGTCACCAGATCCACCCGAAGAGGCTTCTGCTTCTGATGAAGAACTCTTTGCCTTCTCCTTCTTTGATTCTTTGCTCTAGAAAAGAAAATAATGACTTGAGTATAATCTGTGACCAATAAGGTTGTTGTATGAATACCGCGTATTCATCATACAACGACATGTACTGACGACAGCACATCAAGTTACCACAATCTGTCAAATTTCTGCAATAGGTTTTTAACCTTATCACAATGGAGGTAGGTTAATGTTTGACTGGTAAAATTTGACAGATGCGTATACTTTGACCTGCTGTTGTCTGTACTCTTAGATCCAATTTAAGAAATTACCTCACCAAGCTTAAACCTTGTAGTATTCTTGAGTATTGATAAGTGCTTTTAGAATATAATCTATACTAATATAATAAAGAGAAAACATTTTTTGGTTGTTTGTTTATACCCTAGAGGCTCCGAAACTACTGGATGGATTTGAAAAATTCTTTCACTCTGTTGGGAAGCTAGATTACCCCGAGTAACATAGGCTACATTTTATCCGGGTACGGGCAGTAGTTCTAACGACACGCGGGTAAACGGGACAACAGCTAGTAAATAAATATGACTGACTTCATAGAATAAATTAGTTTCAAGAAACAAAGATTAATAAATCTAAGTGCCTCCGAATTAATTTTCAGTAGATAAACTCAAAGGTACTGTAAAACAATTTTACACAAAAAAATGTTGCATCATGTTATATCGGTCAAACAATGCATAACGTGTTTTTATCATTGTCTTGTAATAACGCGGTTATGCAGTTGATAAAAATCTACGTTTACTATTAGAATCACTTGCGCGTGACCGCGGCCACGGCTGCACGTGTGCCGTGAATCTGTAGTAAGCAAAATGTTTGTTACACAACCTCTTTATTCATGAATTAACGAGCGATTTTAATTATGACTTTCATTCACATTTTTTTTTCATGACGTTTTAGGAATTTGGATTGTCTTTGTATGGAATACTTGAATAATTGGATAGTTTATTTAATGTTGCACTAACGCATAAAATTCTGCTCACAAGGGATAATTATACCTATGTCAATCACCTACTATACTAACCACGTTATAATAACCTTTTTCAAATTTCAATATAAAACCAATTCAGGTTCTTTAAAATTTCAACATAGCAACTTACATCTTTAGTATCCTTCTTCTTCTTATCCTTCTCCTTATCAGAATCAGAAGAGCTGTCATCGTCTTCAATATACTCTTTGCTGGTGAACTTCCCGCCGCTGCCGGCGCCTGCGTTAGCTGTCTTCGCCTTCTTACTCGCAGAAGGGGCCTTACTCTTCTTCTCCGCGGCTTTACGTTCCTTCTCCGCTTGCTTCTTCTTCTGTTTGAATTCATCGGCCGCGCCGCTGTCTTTGTACTTCTTCATCGCTATGTTATATTCTTCTTTCGATTTTGCTGCCTTCTCTTCCCATTCCTGTGTGAATAAATATTAAATTTTATTAGATGTGTATTATAAAAGTCAAAGAGTATCAACAGAAATTCATTACACGCTAACTTTGTGCAGAAATGGTAAATTAACAAATCATTACAAAAAAGAACCACTTCCTTTAATAACATTGTTTTAAAAAAAGCTCTTAGAAGACTACTACAATCTGCATAGTAAGTGTATTTTTTTGAAAGTTATGCATCTGTAGACCAATATATACTTTACTATAGCTTGTCCAAGCTGAGATGCACACACCGTTTTCAGATACAATCAATACGGTAGAGGCAGCTTATACAAGCTATCACTACTATATGTCATAAAAAAAACCAATACATACAGATTTATCCTTGAGATCCCTCCACAGTTCTCCTCCCTTCTTAGCGATCTCAGTGACCTTGATCCCGGGGTTGGCGTCGACGATGCCTCTGCGGTTCTCGTTGAGCCACAGCATGAAGGCGGTGGCGGGACGTTTGGGAGCGTTCACATCCTTCTCGCGTTTCTTAGACTTTTCCTTACGTTTGCGAGGAGCTTCCGACTGGAAATTAAATATGAATTATCTACTTTTAAACAAAACTGGATTTCTATAACATAACTATCCATTGTTTTTGTCATATTATCCTTTTCTTGATTACAACTGTGTCCAGCCGTTCAGGCGTGATGCGACGATCAGAGAAAATAGGCGGTGATTTAAGGCAATGGTGTCGGAAAAGGCTATACAGAAGTATGGCAAAGTCATAACACACAGGCTCACAAAAGACAAAATGACCAGACCAGTGGTTAAAAAAGGTAAAGGTAGGATTTGTAAAATCTATATTACTCTTATTCTTGACTAGTAAATAAAAGTTACTTAGTACTTTTTAGTGTCTGCAACACTGGCAGTTTACACAATATTGAATTGAATATCTTTACAACTACAACACTTTTTTACAGATAATGGGTACTTACAATAGTTATAGCTTTCTTGGGTTTGTCCTTCTTCTTCTTTTCCTTTTTAGCGTCATCGTCTGACGCAGCCGACGCATCGGAGTCCTCTGACGACGACGGGTTTGTGTCGTATCTAATATAACAAAAAACATCAATTTTGATGGCGAAAAACAACCGTATTTATAATGCATGTATTTATAAATATAAATTATAAATATATTTGCGTATTTATAAATAGGTTTGCATGATGTTTACATTATTATATGGCACAAGTAAAAATATCAATCCTTTTTCTTTTTAATTTTGGTTATATTCGATCAAATATTACTACTAATATACTATTGTAACCTATATACACAAGATTATCTCCCATTAAAGCCGTGGTAGATATTTTTAGACCACCTTATATTAAATTTTATGTAATCAGTGTCTTCATGTTAACAGATAAGGACATATTGTGATGCCGATAACAGCAGCATATTTTTCCCAGTAGTTTCCCTTGCCAAGGAAGCTGAGAAACTTGTCAATAATTTTTTTATAATATAGTATCGCGTTGTTTGCCACTCCACCATTCAAGCTGTGGAAAAGATAACGTTAATGATGCGCAGATGAAAGCCACCACCCGCCACCTGATACCTAGAATGGGATTCCTCGCAACTACGGGGAGATCTATGCTAAGGATTGAGAATCTAGTAACTCCGTAATGAAATATACTGACTCCTCAGCGACGTCGCTCTCCTTGGCCTTGTCGGGGTTGAAGTCCTCGTCGGTGGACTCGTCGGAGTCGGAGGCGGCGGAGTCGCGCTCCTTGGCCTCCGCCTTCACGCGCTCCAGGTACGCGTCCGGCTCCTTCTCCGTGTCCGAGTCGCCGAAGTCGTCGTCGTACAGCGCCTTGTCCTGCGGAAGAAAAATATGCATGTTTTTACATAAAATATGGAAGAAAACGGAGGTGGCCATATTTTTTTTACACTCTGTAGGCACTTACAAATTGAAAAGTCTAATCTCTTGTTCACGGCAAGTTTTTATCGTAACCCATACTAAACTATGACCCGTGTCTACGTGCGGTGACTTTTTTGTAGATTTTCACGGCAGAAAAACGTGTGAGCAAAACAGAAAGCTGGTAGCTTGCGCCGATCTAACAACGCTTATCAGCGCTGGGCTAGCAAGCAGATTGAAGTAATGTGAAGTAAATGTGACTATTATCAGAATGGTCCACAGCCTATAAGCACTGGTAAGTCGACGTCGCCTACCAACATTCTCTCAGTACACGACCTAACTCAAAATCCTGCAAATATCTGTAGTACTATAATTATTATGTAGTAGCTTCCGCCAGCGATTTCACCCGCTTTCCCGTGGGAACTACTGCGCGCACCCGTATAAAAAGTAGCCTATAACCTTCCTCGATAAATGGGCTATCTAACACAGAAAGAATTTTTCAAATCGGACCAGTAGTTCCTGAGATTAGCGCGTTCAAACAAACAAACAAACTATTCAGCTTTATAATATTAGTATAGATTTAGCAAAAGCTTACATTCTTGCCCGTGTTCTTGACATGCAGTTTCTTGGAGGTGATATAGTCAAACAGCTTGTCGTACTCGCCCTTCTCAATGCTGCTGAACGTGTGGATGCTGCCTTGCTTCAGCTCGATCTCGAAGTCAAACGACCTGAAATTGTGCACAAACGTAGGTAAATTCTTTATGATGTAAGACAGAAGAGTTGGAAAAATAATTTTGCAACACCCAATAAAAATTAGGCAGGAAGGTAATGATACAATTATATTATCGTATATCGATAAAATTGGTTCTCTGAAAAGGGTCTTTGGTAAATTCTTATTGGGCATTGAAAGAAAATACACACTGGTTCGTTTGTTTTCCAATAGGTAACAGTCTGACTAGAATTTGTTTTCATTCTTATTTACATCTTATTTCTCATATAGTATAATCTCTAAGATCATGGTTCATTATTGTGATTAAAATGTACAATGAGAATCTTGTTTGAATTAAGTATACTCATTTATTCCGAGATTCCTAATTGAAATAAAACTTATAATTATAATAAAAGTACTGTGTCACTTTTGCCACATCTGCAGTTTTATTGTAAAGCTTGCAATGCACTGCGCCAGGATTTATGAAAACTGGTTGGAGGTTTCTGACAAAAATTGTAACAGCTATTGCTATCATGGTAACATGCTGGACTTAAAATGCCTTTGATAATATTCCGAGCATGAAAATCATTGTAAACTTAACACGTTGTTTCAGCCGAAAGACGTCCACTGCTGGACAAAGGCCTCCCTCAAGGTTCGCCACTTTGCCCGATCTTCAGCAACCCGCATCATTGTTTCCCGGCGACCTTGACTAGATCGTCCTTCAATCTAGTGGGTCTATCTTGCCCATGCTGCGTCTTACAAGCCATGGTAGCCACTCGAGAACTTTTCTGGCCCAGCAGTCATCTGTTCTGCGATCTATGTGCCCTATTGCTACTTCAGCTTACAATATGCTAGACGACTAAAAATATCTATTTAGTCCGTTTTTCAGATTATAAAAAAAATATTGCATACGTATTTTTTAGTCTTTCATCTAAACAAAGAATTACAAAGCTTTGCAATTACGCTTGTCAGGACCCCCCACTCCTGAACTTTAATACTCATAATCTTCATAGTTTCCAATATTTTGCTATAATCTAAATGACGGACTAACGGCCGTTCCCAATAACCTATCTATCTCTGGATTTGCTTACCAGAGATAGGATTTTGACATTACTTGTATAGGGCTAATGTCAAAATTCTATCACTAGTAAGCAAATCCAGAGATGACAGAATATTGATTTCCGCAGTAAATGGATTTGCTTATTTTTGACCCTATCGTCTACCCTAATCTTCTTTGCAGACTTAATACAATATGGACTTACTTGGTAGACGAAGCGCCTCCTCTCGCAAAGTTGACGGAGGCGATCTCTTCGAAGCGTATATGTACGGGCGGCTTGTGCACGTAGATGAAGCCTTTCTCCAGCGGGTACAGGTAGCCGGCTGCCGCCTTGTACGAGCACGCGATCGCTGGGGTCTTGTGGTGACTGCAAACATGGATAAAATTGGTTAATTAGATTAAAAATCTAAATTATATTAGTAGATGTGTGTTTTCGGCTGAGTTGCTCAATTTAACTTTAACCATAACTAAACCTCATTCATCATCGGTCATTTCACGACCGGTTAGGTCGTGAAATGACCGCCTATTGGTCAAATTGGCGAGTTGACAGCGGTATGGTGGCAACCAATGGGCAACTGTTTGGCAACCGGTTAAGGTTAGGTTATGGTTAAAGTTATCGAGCAACCTCCACCACCACCCTAAGATCAAGACAAAATGTAGCCTATAGCTTTCGTAAATAAATGAGCTATCTAACACTGATAGAATTTTTCAAATTGGACCACTAGTTCCTGAGATTAGCGCATTCAAACAAACATTTCAGCTTTATGATATTAGTATAGATGAGTGTAGATACTTACCCTAAGAAGTCTCCAGGGCCAGTAACTCTTCTGTTGATGATGACCTTCATAATCTTGGCGAGCACCTCGTAAGTCGGGCCGGACAGTTCCTTGCTAATCTTCCCCTCGTATTTCTCTTTTAATTCTTCTCTGTAATACACAGTGAAAGTTATATTATTTACTAAGTTACATTTTTAAAGGCATAGAGCCTCTGCAGCAGCTAATTAGCAGACTTATATTCACAAATATTATATACAGATATCACAGATATACGAGTATATTTACTTTACACAAGGCAGTGATATTTGTGTCATTTATTAGGATAGGTCGGAATTAGGTAGCGTTCATCCCGAGATCTTTAACCAACAATTTAATTTTGAAACGGAAAATTAATTATAATAAAAAACGTATTTAATTCCGAAACACCCACCATTGGGGGTCATAACCTTTTTATTTAATTCGATTTAGTGGGGATTGTTGATTCAAACTGATGATAATAACAACAAGTAATCAATTTAAGTATTTAAGAAAACATTATAGAATTATTTGAACAGTAAATATTGCAAAACTACAGTCACCGGAAATCTACTTTATCATAATAAATGCAATATTATTATGCATTCATAGATAAACAGTAGTAGTAAATACATTTCGCACAGTTCTAATGGTATTTATTTTTACTATTGTAGTTGGTCAAAATAATTGTGGACCAAGGAAAAGATGGATTGTCTGTCTGAAGGCGAACATGAATAAGAAGAGAGTGGCATTCCGAAACAAGGAAGACCTCGTCATGACAAGATGGTCACACATCCACGACCGCGCCAAGCGCAAGGCTTTGACTTAGCCACGAGCTCTTCTACATATAGTAATCATTCAATATTTATTTTCATAATTTGATCCCAAAATTTAAGCCAAAACAAACACATTATCTAAAAAAATAAATTACTTCTCTATTGTAATCCAAGTGGTAAGCATAAATAATAAGTATGTATAACTAGCTGATGACTAGCTTCCGCCAGCGGTCTTCTTCTTATCGAGTGAGCTGCAGGTTTAATCACCTAACAAGCCCTAGTGTCAGAGTTTTCTCAAATCCGCCGGACGGCCTCTGACGTGGATTTATATACAACTGGTACTGAGTAGCATTCGAGGACGCCGGCTTTACGTGCCCTCCCAGGCACGGTGTAACACCGCCAACTTCCAAACTCCAGGCTGCTTTGCCAGCGCCAGCGGTTTCACCCATGTAATGATACACTACACCTACTCCGCCATCTGCATAGTGGAAGATGAACTATATCCTGCTTCCCGGGGGAACTATTTCCCGCACCCGCCTAAAAAGTGCCTACGTGTTATTCTGATATATAAGCTATATTTCTGCCAAGTTTCATCAAAATTCGTCCAGTAGTTTTTGTGTGAAAGAGTAATCCATCCAAATCCATCCTCACAAACTTTCGCATTTATAATATTAGTAGGATTAAAGAGAGAGAGATATAAATAACTAATACCACTTACTCAGTGAAAGGCAGTTCCAAACTGGTCTCCTCTTCAATACCGAACAGCAGTACCAAGTAATGGTACCTCGTCTGACCCTGTTTGATGGGCGGGTCGAGTGACACCACAAAGAACATCTGCCTGGTATCCTTATGAGGCAACAGGAATAGACGTAGGACCGTCGACATCGGTATCTTGTAGTCAAACGTCTTACCGTGGAGCTGGAAGAACGTCTGGAATACTTTGATGTCGTAGCGACCACTGTAAGAGGAAATTGTAAAGAATTATGTTAATTATGAATGTTGACTTTGTAAAATTATGATAGTAGGGCTCTTTAAACACTGTGCAGACTAGGCGTTATGATGGTAGCGTAGTCGATCGCGTGGCGGAACTCAGTACGCCTGTACAAGTTTTATATGCGGACTGTAGGTAATGAACTATTAAATTGTAAGATCTTGACTATAAAAAACTTTACAAGAACGGATCTAATTCGACTTCTTAGCATTGAACAGAATTGAGCGCCGGCAATGATACCACATAGGTTTTTGGCCATGCGGCCAAACCAAACACGTCTGGCTTTACTAATTGATAATTTTTCATATCAAAATGTGTCTGTATTGAACATACCGAGGCGTAAGACACTGTAGCTCCCTAAAGATGGCGATGGCGTCACCGGAGACGGAAATGACGCTGGCTTTGTTCATGACTTGCTGGTGGAAGGCCTCTACTGCATCCATGTCACCTCCCACTTCACTAGTTGGGATGTGGAACCTCATCTCCATGAGGGATACTGGGGTGTCGTCATTCTGTGGAACAAAGATTTTGTACATTTAGGAGTCCATTATAATTATACAAAATAAGGAGATCAGTCATTTGCGTAGATACAGGTGCACTCTCTATTCCCTCACTCTCATAACCCGGTGGGAAGACAATCCGACATCTCTGAATGCATAATAATATTGCATTTACATACTATGATAAAGTAGATTTCCAGTGACTGTAGTTTTGCAATGATGACGTCCTAGCCGATTGCCAGCCACAGTGGCTGTTCTCATATTATGGAGTCTACACACCAAACCCGCCGACCCGCCGACACAGTCCGGCTTGGTGTCGGCGACTTTGCTTCAAGAATCATGTCGGCGACTCGTACCCGCGCGTGCAAGTCGGCGGCATGGCCGGCGATTTGCACGCGCACGCTCAGTTGCCCGCCGACACTCCAGCGATAGTGATGTGCTTGTGTTTTTTTTGCGATTTGGGTCCAACAATGCGTAAATATTCAAAGTCGGTAAACGTTAACGACATAAATGTCTTAAAATGTAAGGGTCTTTTTACAATCAAATTGTCTGTTCTTAAATCTTTTATTCTATCACTGTTACTGTAACGACTGCGACTCATTAAGCTTGGTCTAACCCAACATTGTCGTTTTCTCTTCAGGGACCCAGTTAAAATTATTCCACATGCTGCTATTATTAGATCAGCATCAGTATCCATGTTTATTGTAAGCTGCAACATTCGAGAAAAACAACACGTCACGTTCGTACACACTGCAATCACTAACTAAAAAAGTTGTACTGATTTCTTGCCGCCGACTAACTCACCGACACAGGCCCATGACACATGTTGGCGGGTTGGCGGGTTTGGGTCGCCGACACCAAGCCGCCGGGCTGTGTCGGCGGGTTTGGTGTGTAGACTCCTTAACAGACACAGACGCACTCCCTATTCCCTAACTCTCATAACCTGATCCCTTCCCGGGAATCGAACCCGAGACACCGTGCATAGCAGTCGGCTATGCAACCACTAGAGCAACGAGGCAGTTAATGAAAATATGCAAAATGTTGTAGCATGGTTTAAAATGCAATTACAGAAGTACCCATTGAATAAGTTTCAATAGTGACATTGCATAACATTATGTAAGTTAATACATATCCAACTTACATACACACATACAACTTACATATCCAGCAGGAGAGATTATAGTACATTAGGAAAAAACATTTGTAAAATAATTCCAATTGTAATACCCTTTATTACCTGATGGAACTCCAGAGTGACTTCATTCTTGCCTGTATTGCATTGTGACACATAGTGTAGCGGGATTTCAAATGCTGTGTTACTACCAACATTGAAGCTCAATACAGCCCCATTAAACTTAGCTGTGCCCCAGTTCCAGCCCTTTAGGGAGAGCTCCTTCTCCAACATGTCTTTATTGTAGTTAGTCTTGAAGAACTTAGCTACTTTCTCTTGTTCCTGAAAACATTATAATCAACATAAGATGATAATTCATAAGACTTTATGCATATCCAAATTAAGAGTGCTAATAAAGAAATATATTAATTAAATATGGACTTTCTTAGTGCAATTATTTGAACAAGGATTAAATTTATGACTTTCAACCATTTTACAAGTTACACATTTGACATCTACAGCAATTCTACACAATCTTTTTGAAATTAAACTCTGACTAGGGACCCAGCTCTTAGATTAAATTCAATAATGGAACTTACCCCTTCTTTGAAGCCACCGTATCTGTGTAATGTGCCATTCTTCAGGAACACCCTCAAGCCCCAAGACCCAATGAACTTCTGGAAGTTCACCAGTTCTATCTCGTTAGCAGGAATTTGTTCCACCTTGCCAGTCTTGCTGTTTTTAAACACTATGTTCTGGTCCGTCATCTTTAGTCTCCCAGGAACCTGGAATATGTAACAATCACATTTGTAAAACAATAGATTTACAAAGAAACGATAAACAGAACTGTCGGGCAAACATTACCATTGCGCCTTTAATCTCGGCTTGCACATCATTATATTCGAGAAATTCCATTTTACGAGTCTTCTAAATATCACCAAGGGATACAAAAGTTTTAATAACAACTGAAAAACGTGCTCAGTCTCAGTAAATCCACGCGCTAAATGTTGTATGGAAAATTAGCGGCATGAAACGACCGATCAAACAGCGAAACAACAAATTTGACATTAATGACAGGCAAGGAAGTGCAATGAATAGGGTTGTGCTTAAAGAGATCGATTACGTGAGTTTAATTTATCAGATATAGCATGTATAAATTGTATAGAGGAAAATTATGCAGAATAAATCAATAAAATCAATTTGTCAGATACCTGATGGCCTCCTAGCCGATTATCGGCCACGGCGGCTGTTCTCATATAAGGAGATCAGCCAGCTGCGCAGGACATATTATAGTGCACAAGCATTTGCGCAGATACAGGTGCACTCCCTATTCCCTCACTCTCATACACACGATTGGGACGCAATCCGACACGACCGGGTGAGAGATCAGGCGCAGGACCGACATAACGTGCTCCCGATGCAGGTGTATCAATCACCAACTTCCAACTCCGGGCCTGCTTTGTGAATTTTCTAAAACCACAAAGCGATTTCGGCCGTCCCGGGAATCGAACCCGAGACTCGTATCAGCAGTCGGCTATACGACAACTGGCCAACGGAGGCAGTTAACGTAAGTCAGATACCACGATATTGTTTAATTTGAACTAAATGATACATAACATTCTCCTGATGGAGACATAAATTCATGTAACGCTACGAAGACAGCACTAAAAGAATAAGATAGCTATCTCCGTAAACGTTGCGCTTATGTTTTTGACAGCGCTTTGTCATTCGTTCATCATGTCATTTCATTCATTCGCAGATTTTTTTGTGGGCGTTACGGCGGACGTGTTTTATGTTGATAATTCAGAGTTATAATATTTACGTTATTGAATTCGTTAAATTACAGTTTCAAAAGCCAGCATTTGATATTAATTTATTGATAATATAAAATTTGCAGTGAGGAATTGTGTAAATACAGTGTTCTTTTTTGAAAACGAAGTCCGCCCTCATTTAAAAATTAAATCGTGTCGTGTTTGGTCTAAGTACCTCCGCCAGTTACTATTTTTCGTAGTTGTGTTTTGCATGTGGCGTACTCTATGGCGTCATTATCCTTGCCGCGAGTTCTCCAGCTGAAGAAGAACAGCCTGGACGCTGAACGCCGAACAGTTTGAAGAAGTTTCAGGTTTGTTTGTTGACCTTCTAAAACTTGCAATTTGTGACCTTGTGATATTTATTTTGTAGGTACTTATAATCTCTAGGCTACATTTATGTGCATTAATTTCATACACTTCACTGGTGAGAAGGTTCTCATAAGAGATTGATGCAAAATAATTTAAAGCCTAGAGGCTCGATATAGCATTATAATTTTAATTATTAAAAAACAGAATATCTGCACAATGCAATGATAAAATTACCACAGTTCAGTAATATGGGTGGGTAACTCTGTCACTGCTGCACTAGAGTAGCATGAGCATGCAATATTAAACAGAGTACAAAACTAGTAAGCGACATAATGGGATGCTCAAACTAAAAATATATTCATGTGATGTATTCCACTACTACGTTATTATGGTTTATAAATTTATCAGACAAAAAGAAATCAGGAAAAAAAATAAGCTATGGCTCAAAGATTTTTTAATTAGAACTGGTGGCAAAAACAAAACCTTTAAATTGTAAAGGACACTTCAGATACTGTAAAGAGAAGAAGTCAACCATGCTGGCAAAACCTTCATCATCTTGCCTGCCAATTATCCCAATTTATTTGGGGTGTCGTGCAGCATGTTTTCTTCTCCGTTCTCTTCTAATTTGCGGTATTCACAAGTAAAATTCTCCTAGCCATATCACCTTCACGCAATCCATCGCATCAGCTGGCAAATCCCTTAATTGACACAAATATGGTAAAGATTATTATTTATTACTATTACAAACAAATTTTCGTAAATGTATCTAAATCTATGCCCTACAAAACCGTTTAACCATGTTTGTCTGAAGAGTTTGTTTTGTTGCAACTCCAAATTTTTGGGAACAACTGGAACACCCATTTATCAGGAGGCTATAGGCATTTTTCCTCATCAAAGTCACAAGAAATGGGGTGAAATAGCTGACAAGAAAGCTACTGTTCCAATAGTCGAGGTGTAAAACATTTATGCAACATGTGGACGCAATCTTTGCAAGGTTTTTAATCATACAAAATCAAATGAAATAACAAGGAAGGAAACAATTAATAAAAGAATTTTTTGGTATAAAAGCTTATTCATGATGCAATTTTACTGCACTGCAACTGAAGGTCAGATAGGGCAGTGCTTCCATGTAAGACATTTCTTACAGCTGTATCGGTTAAACTGGAAGCCAACCCCAACCATAGTTCATGAGAGGTGAGGTGGCACTGATGTCTTGTTAAATCCGTACTGCCTACCCTGCTCTGATGGAAAGCAACATGAATATTTTTTGTTAGTTTGGGCAAAAATGGTTGTGATGTTTGTCCTCCCTGATTATAATCGGGAATATGTCATCAGAATAGGCAGCCACAGATCTGGCAAACATTTATTTTATTTTTGTTAAGTAACTTTATATGTAAGTATGAACTTCAATCTATCAAAAGTCTAGAGTTTTCATTAAACTGGAGCCTTCTATTTGCTTCGAGACTGCAGACATACCAATTGGAGGGAAATTGACAGTTTGCCGCCACAATAGTTGCGGATACGCGGCGACACGCAAGCCGACTGTTCGCTTACGCACCACCACCTGTATACAAACACTGACATAATTAACACTAGCACTAATAAACTACATAACTAACGTATCGGTCTGTCCATCTCTTTTGTCTACTGCATTGTAGCCAAGTAACTAATCGCCGGCATTCTTTATGTTACATCAAATGTTTCCGACTGTAACCAATCCTGCTTTTTTCATTTTTGCATATCAAGATTCTTACATGGTTGGATAACGCCGTAGGACCTGTTTTAAGGTTACGATAGAGGTTTACTTATGCAGACAATATCCGTTGCAGACAGACTTGCGAAATCAGTACCTGACATAAGGGGTCCAAAATTAAATCGTATTCTAGGTGGAACAAAACCGTTTCTGGTTTAGATAAAGAACTGAAACGGGTCCAGAGGACGATGCGAATTGTCAAAATATTTTCTCGTCTCATCACAGCAAAGATAACTTTTAGAGAGTCCTAAGGAAATTGGCACTTACTGAGCCATTTACCTTTAAAGAATAACGATCTATCTGGATCGGTATGAACTACAATTGAATAATATAGTTTCTTTCACAAACTTAGGTCCAACAATGCCGTCCTATGAGACAATAAATAGCAATCTCGTTAAGTGTTTTATATCGATGTCGTGTCAATAGCTTGCGAATGGTGATAAGAAGTGGCCGATAGCTTAAGCCAATTGCACAGTTTTTTTGTATACAAAACAGATAATGAATGTGTGAGGACTCGCTTTTCGATAACTTATCTACATGCCGTTACTTAGTTGGTCGACAACACTAACCAGTTACAAATAGATCCGACGATTAAACTCGTGTTATCAGAGTTTCGTAGCTATTTTTTGTTTTGTGGAAATCAGAGGATTTGTCTTTCATCATTCATTTGTACTTGTTATTCTGGTAAGTTTTTGCTTGCACCATATTGCCCTAAGATCTAAAGGGAGGCACAACAAATGTCGTTGGGTGAACGACCGTAATTTTTGGAGATAAATATAGTTCTTTGTTTCGAGTTCCCGCTCTGGTTAAGGAGACTGACATACAGTGTTTGTTAATAGATATCTAACCGCAGTTGCAATAAGGCTACACCGTTTCTCTAGTGAAAACTAATCAACTCTTAACCGGTTACCAACAAAATGGCGGTTCAAGGTTGGTGCTATCGTAATTGTTTAGTAGTTTGTTTAATGGCTGCACGTAATTTGGCAGAGTAAATAAATAATGTTATTGCCAAGGAGAACATCTATGTAAGCGTATGAGTTCTCATGTCGCAGTAGTGGAAATGCCCCTAATCCACATAAGTTCAGTTTAAGGGCTCTTAATACTACAATGTGTGTGTGAGTTGATCCATCGTCAGCTAATATGATATAGTTGCCGGTTCGCCC
>NWSH02000525.1:4398230-4415152 GCA_002382865.2 Heliothis virescens | reverse complement strand
ATGCTATGCTACATTGGTATGATTGTTCTCGTTTATATTTACATCTTGTATAATATCGTTACTGTCACTTTGTACTTTCGTATCGACGACAGCTTCGGCCTTCGGTGATTCCTCGTCCACTGGATCCGGCACGTTCTGAGAAAATAACAATTAATATTATGAAAAAATTATACATAACTGAATCGTGGACATTATACATGACCATCTTGCCATAACGAGTTCTTCCGTGTTTCGAAAGGCACGATAAATTGGTAGCTTCCGGCTGTCATTTGAACATCCTTGTCAGACAACCAGTCTTACCAGGATCGGATTGCCCGGATAACTGGGTTTGTGGTGGTCAGATTTTTAGTCAGTAAAGTCTGAAACTCCCTCACGCTGTCACCCACAGCGGGAGGGATCATCTGATGATTTCCCTACAATAAAAAATAAGGCATTCTTCAATTACCTCTCTCTCAAACAATATAGCGAGCTCCACGTGTTTAGTTTGCGGGAACATATCGACGGGCACCGCCCGCACCGGCAGGAAGGGAGCGCCCCGCAACGTCTTAGACGAGGGACGGCTCAGGTCTATGAAGTTCTTCACAGCTGAGGCGGGGCTGCATGAGATGTATACCAGGCGCTTGACCTTCTTGGTGTTGCGGAGCTGTGTTACTGCTCGCATGTCTGTAAGTTTGGACACGTGTTTAGGAGATAGGGATAAGTATGCCACTATAATAGTTGCAAGGTTAAAATATTTTTTTAAGGAAGTATAAAGAAATTGAGAATTTAAAATTTTGTTAGTAAGCAGCATTCTTTGATATTTCTTCAATCACTTATAGTTTTGAGGATGTTTTGCTCTGAATCTACTTTTAAGGTCAATGCACACATGAACGGCACAGCAGCAGCGCGGCTATGTCTCGTATTGTATTTCTTTATTATCAAGCTGCGAGCTCGTTGTCACCCCGCCGTTAGCTTTTTATATTGACAAATTCAAATGACGAGTTAATAGCTGGGTTTGAGCTGCACCGTGCCGCGCCATTCTAGTGTGCCATGACCTTTAAGTTCAAAAATCCATGAACACAACACTTTATTCGAAAAGAAATCTCCTTTCTTTTTGTCTTAAAAAACACTAAGTTAAGACTTCATTTTCAAAACATTACAACACCCCAAAAATGTTTTGTTTTTAACATACAAAAAATTTTGCTCATCACTTACGCAGGCCAGCTCTAGGCGGGTCGACGATGGCGATGACGTCATCGGTGGTGGCTCGCGCGAGCACGGACGGCAGGATGTCCTCCGCCTTGCCGGCGAAGAACTCGCAGTTCTCTATAGCGTTCAGTTCCGCGTTCGCTTTGGCGTCCTTCACGGCTTCAGCTACCATTTCTAAGCCCAGCACTTTGCCACAATGCTGGAAAGAATTTAGAAATTATTGTGGCAAATAAGACCCGTGTCATAGGTTCCAGATAGATAGGTATCTGAAAGATAATGCTATAAAAAAGTAGACCGAACCGATAAAACCGAAAATCGATCGTCAATCGATGCCATTGATCGATTATACATAGAAACTCGATAGTTTCTAAGTCAATCGATTGGTAGACGAGTATCGATATACTCGTCTACCAATCGATTGACTGTTGAGTGCATCTAATAAACCTTCCTAAGTTTCAACCAGGCACAAACTACACAAAAATCTATACTATTATAATAGAGGAATATAATAAAGGTTGCGAAATTATTGAACCGATTTGATAATTATTTTACTGTTGGAAAGCTACACTAACCCCGAGTACACTATTCCCGATACGGGAAGAAGTTCCCCCCGGACGCGGGAGAAACCGCGGGAAACAGCTATTTTAAATAATACCTAATTGTTTAAAATAAACTTCTTACCTGAGCAAAACACAGTCCGATAGTGCCAGTCCCGCAGCATATATCGACAACGGTGGACTCTGGTCGCACCTCACTCATGTCGATAGCGCTCCGGTACAATACATCCGCGCCTGCCGTGTTTACCTGTAAGTATACTTTTATATAAAACGAGTGATCTCTGCTAGTTTGGCTGGAGATCTCCAAACTAGCAGAGATCACTCAAGATACGGTCATGCATGTGTATCGATACACATGACCGTATCTTGCACACTAGCTTACCAGCTCCATGAAACTGCCAGTTACATGTGTATTCACTGACTGGCATGCCTAGTTGCAACTAGCTAGCACAACATTTGATTTTCTTGCATGCCCGTTGAGGGAGGGGACGCGGGGGCCTTCTAACCTGGTAACTGTGAATACACATGACTGTATGGCACTCGCAAGGAGCTGGTATGCTAGTGTGCAAGGTACGGGCATGTGCATCCCGAGTATTAGTATGAAGGTTTCTTAGGGAGTGTAGGGGAGCACTATTCTATTTCTAAGGGGGTGAAATAAGGATGAAAGAGATTTCGTGCGAGCGAAGCCGCGAACACCAATTAGTGTATCATAACTTGCAAACTTAACTGGAAGAAAGCCTCTGGTGATATCCTGAATTGCTTGCCAAGAATGGTGTCTGTGATGTGAGTAGACCCTGATAGGTGCACTGGTTTAGATCCCTCTTCACCCACCCGTCTGAAATATAATATCATTTAAAATAATCAAAGCATACAAATGTGGAATATATTTATGCGGATGGAGTGGTGCAGAGGAAAAAAAAGACAATCTTGCGAAGTCCATGATATAAAGGATACATTTATCTTTTAGATTATATTTGATAATGAAGTCGAAGAATATGTATTATGAAGTCTTCTGTCGTATGTGTGCCTGTCACGATAAACGCAAAAACTGCTGCCCAGTGAGTGGTTCATGACAAGTCGCAAGTACGGGCATCTAGTTGGTAAACAAAATAAACACCTATAGTAGAATTAACATACCTTTTGACAACAAGTTCAAAGTACAGCGACTTGATTCCACAAGCGATAGCTTCTTCAGAATTAAAGTGTTGGATCAAACCCTTCTTGATGTCATCAAGTTCACTCTCTGTCAGTGCCTACAAAAAAAACAAAACATGTCATTACAAATTGAAATTTAAACAGTATTTAAAAAAGAAACGCAAAGCCACAGGTTTACTGGTATCATTTCCCAATATTCAATAATTAAATGAAAATGCATGCGAGCTGCTCCTTAAATCTCTTGCAGGAATCAGTGGCTATGGAAGCTACCTGTGCTCCAAAGTTAGCTGCGAGCCGTCATTAAGTTTAGCGAGAACCAGTAAACCTTGGATAAGTAAGGCCTAGACCTACAAAATCATTGTGCAATGTTACGATAAAAATATTATGCACTTAAAATTTTGTACGCTAAAAATCATCGCGTAATCTTCATTTGCGCAATTTTCACTTGCGCAATCCTTTGCGCAATCTATACTAGTAAGAGTTTGTTTGTTTGTTTGAACGCGCCAATCTCAGGAACTACTGGTCCGATTTGAAAAATTCTTTCAGTGTTAGATAGCCCATTTATCGAGGAAGGCTATAGGCTACTTTTTATCCAGGAGCGCCGAGTAGTTCCCACGGGACGCGGGTGAAACCGCTAGCAGAAGCTAGTATCATAATATTGCGCAATTATATTGTAGGTCCAGGCACCGCCTAATGCAAAAATACTGTTAAACCAACCTGAGGATGCATAACTACGATTAGCATAACTTCACCAGTAGAAGTCGAATCCCGAACTGTGAGATACCTCCAGTACCCTGAGTAGTCAGCTGGAGAGAATGGTGCTAGCTTGGACTGGCGCACAAACTCTTGGAATAGCTGAAATGCAGCTAAATTAATATGTAATTATAACCATCGATATTAAACACGGAAGCAGATGAGTAAGCTATAGTATTGTGTGAAGCATGAATATGAAAACTTGGTATGTAAAAATATAGAGTAAAATATTTGTGGATATTTACAAAAAAAATAACCAATGAAGCTGCAGTTTAACTTGGGTTTTTAGCTAAAGTGGATCATTTATTTAAATAGAAGCAAATTAACCATGCCCATGGATGCTATTTGATAGGCAGGTAAGCCAATAAAAGATATATGAGAGCAAATGCAATAATATTTTCAAACAGAAGCCAAAACTTTTAAAAAGTTAATTTTATGGTTTTCTAAACCAAATATTCAGCTATAATTATTAACTCACCAAAACAGCCTTCTTCGTCTGTTCAGAGATGTGAATCATTCCTTGTATCGGTCCGACACCAACTGTACCAGTAACATAACTGCCAAGTCTGAAGCCAACAGTAGGCAACTTGGACTCTTCATCAATCCCGACAGTGAACTCACACTTGTTCCTATACCCTTCGGTAACAGGAGACCTCTCTATGGGTCTAAGTTCGAAACTCAAACCTCCATACTGTCTTTGTTTGCTTTGAATTTCTTGCCGCCTATTCTTGTCTATTTTCCAAATCTCATTGTCGAACCTCATTAGGATGTTTCTTATATCTTTCTCTTTCATTTTCAGCTGTGGGCGTTATATTAATAATTTTAGAATGCATATACCTAGTATTGTTATGTTATTTAAACTAAGTACTGGTTTAAAATTATCTGAGTAACTATTGATCTCTTTTATCCTGGTTTTTTTTCAGTGTAAGATAGAGGATGGTTACAGGCTACTTCCCTGAGGAAATGGTGAAACCCACAGGAAACCCCTGTCTTATTATTTTTATCTACCTGCAGTTTAGTTGCTTCTTATACCAAAATTTACCTGTTCTTCATAAGCAATATTCCAGTAAGGTGTAGTGGCATCCTTCAGCCGCTCCTCCTGGCTCTTGCCATCATCTTCAGATTTCTTCTTTTTATTCTGTTCCAGGATGTCCTCATCCTGTTTCCTTTTCTTAACCAATGGGTCTGGTGCTGGCTTTGCCTCTTCAGCTATTAAGGTTTTACCTGAAAGTTTATTGAAATAAATGTAAATTAAATTTTGGATTTTTTTTGGGTGAAATGAATTAACTAAGTAGGTATATGGATCACCTGATGGGAAAATACTTGGACACCATAGGAGTTTCTAGTGTGTAGCGAGCATTTCCATTTTCATCTAAGAAGGTTGCATTCTGATAATTTTATTGATGAATATTTCAGAGTTACATCTTGAGGAAACCTGGACTATAAAGACTGAAATCACCAACCCGCATTGAGAAAGCGTGGTGATTAACGCTCAACCAATTTGAGAGGAGGCTTGTGTCCAGCAGTGGGACAATAAAAAGAAAGAAAAAACAGAGTTAATATGATGAAATTACCTTTCCATGAATAACCATTGAGTGCTTCAATAGCTTTCTTGCGTTCCTCGTCATTTTGGAAGCATGCGTACAGCCAGTGGCTGCCATGTTTAGGTCTTTTGATCTTACTCGTATTCAATCCCAGCTTATTGTTCATAAGTTTTTTCAATTCCTAAAACATTCATATAGTGATGTTTGAAAATTGCTTTCAATTTATTGTTTATTTACGTTGTTATATCAAGTTTGTGTGTAATATTCTCAATGCTTTAATAACAATATGTTAGCCATAATTCCACATCTTATGGTATAAATAAACGGTGAAATAGTGAGATATACATTGGTAAGCAATATAGAAGTGTTTGTTTATAATATTAGCTTGTAACCATACCGCTATTCCGTAAAACTTGGGGAGTCCACGCAGTTCAATTTTAAACTTCTCCGAAGAGAAACCTCCCCGGTCCAAATAGGCATACTCTTCTTGCACCGTCTCACTTGGTTTATCTTCTTTTATCTGACCTTCACCGTTTGCGTCTGCCATATTATATTACTTACAAATATAATTCAACTAAAAGAAAATTCTTTGAAACTTTATTACACTCTAATGTTTGAGGTTATGTTTTTGTCAATCTTTAGCATATAAGAATTTCATTAAATCTTATAAGTAAGAACAAAACAAGAGAACTATTTATGCTTAAAAATTGAAAAAATCTAAACTGGAACTGCACATCACAAAACATTCGATTTTGACATTGACAGTATTCGTTCAGAAATGACAATCGTAAGTCTCTGGGAACCATTCATATATTATTATATTCTTGCCTGGGAAACAACGGAACGGAACACGAAAACAATCAGTGTCTGTTTATGAATAACGGCGGTTAAAAATCAAGGGACTGCTTTTAAAATAAATCTGTAATATTAAAATAATGGTGCATCCATTGTGCTATTACTTTCTGTGGCGCAACACGGTAACATTTTATGACGCAGCCAATGCTAGGAAAGATGTAGTCGACTTATAAAAACGAATGTGTTTCTCTCCTCGGTCGAGATGCTTACTGGAATGAACACTTGACTAACTACCGCGTGCAGTACCAGTCACTCCCCCAGCAGTAGGTACCCTGGGGGTGTCTCGGATACTTTTGTAACGTACATACCAAACGAATAGAAGAGGAAGACAGGTGGGGTTAGGCAGTCTTACAGCAGAGAATGCATTTAAGATTCTTCAAAAACACATTGAAACAACAAATGTTAAACAATTAATATATTTTCAAGTTAATATACAATAAATAATCATTATAATAAATTAGTCACGGTTACAACAGATTTAGAAAATTTTCGTACAAAGGATTATTTTACCCATGTAACTACTAAGTATGATAGACTAGGTACGATAGCAGATTAGCACTTTACGAGGTATAAAGTCTGTTAAAAATATACTAACCTAAGAGTAGGAAGAACATTTGAAAAAAAAAGTCATGGTGGCAACACTTATATAAAGTTGGGTTGCCATTCAAATTTTTCAAAACCTGCTCGCTAACTGGGATGACATAATTTGGCCGAAAAGCTTTATACCGGTAAATTGTACCTAAACAAATGTAGATATATTTATCTATGCTTTCAAACTAAATTTTCGAAAAGGTTGACGAAAATCATTATCAATACTTCATAATTATTTGCTTGCATAATAGATTATGCGGAGATCTAAGCTCAAATATAGACAATAATTTTCACATTTTAGTTTATCTAGAAATACCTACTTAAGTATCAAAAATAGCAATAATAGATTGGACTGTCTAGCCAAGGCCAAGACTTTCTTTCTCCAAGAAAATAAACCATTGACAAACATAAACTAATATTATTACTCTTTCATTATTGTACTGTCTTCTCTTAAAAGTATCTCTTTCAATTCACATAAACAACTTAATAAAATATATAGCATTTTCTATAGTTTAATTCTTGGAGAAAAGAGTGAGACTTCATAATACTACTTCACAAGTAATGCTACAATAAAAGACATTCCAGGACTCTATTTGGGTAACGTCACAATGGCTTGCGGAACTTTACGTCACTATACGTCACTTAGTTAGTCCAAGTACGACAAAGTTCAGTGACCTCTACTGCTACATGGTCCCATTCTTCACAAACATATTTTTAAGCGCATCTTTATCCTGGTCTTCTTTTTCTTTTCGTAATCTCTTTATATTTTCCAGTTCTTTATCTACTGTGGCTGCCATGGACGGATTTAAAGATTTTAACCGTTTGAAATCGTCTTCCGCCTCGTCGGGGTTCCAAGCACCGACATGCGCTTTACCTCTCCTGTATAATGCTTTTTCATTATCTGGAAAAATATCGTAACATTGTTGCCGGTATTTTGTAGAGTTGGAACTGGGTACAAAATTGATGATCTTTGTAGTACACGACATGTAGTTTTAAAATTAAAGGGAAATAATGTTAAAAACTCCAGATAATCATTGAAAAAAAAACAGAAAAAATACCTTTTTCAAATTCTAGAACAGTGTTGCAGTGCTCTATGACTGCATAATATTCTCCATTCAGCAGCTTGCATTGTGCATAGTTGAGTAATATGGGTAATTTTATTTTATTCAAATCTGCCCATTCTTCATCTCCTTTTCTCTCCCTGTAATATTGAGTTTAGTATATTATAAGGCAGAATTTTGAACACACTAGCTGATCCCCGACGTTTCACCCATGTTCTGAGAGACTCCATCCCGCAACTCAGTAAAATTTAGCCTATGTCCATGCTCAGGCTCTTAACTATCCATATACCAGATTTAATTCAGTAGATTTGGTATACAGACAGACAGGCAGATTATTTTCCGATTTATGTCTTTAGCAAGGATTATTTGGACAATGGACATTAAAGTATTTATGCTATTGTTCAGAGTTAAGCCTTAACATTTTTTGGGACCCTTATCAAATAAGATTGTCAAAATACCTCTATTCCTTATCAGTCTGTAACGCTCAATTGAATAAGTCCTTATATTTTACCTGATCATAAGCTGTTCACAAATGCCCAGAGCCTCATNTTCCGAAGAGAAACCTCCCCGGTCCAAATAGGCATACTCTTCTTGCGCCGTCTCACTTGGTTTATCTTCTTTTATCTGAACTTCACTGTTTTCGTCTGCCATATTATATTACTTACAAATATAATTCAATTAAAAGAAAATTCTTTGAAACTTTTATTACACTCTCTACTGTTTGAGGTTATTTTTATTAATCTTTAGTATTCTGTAGCATTTAAAGATTTCATTAAATCGTATAAGTAAGAACAGAACAAGAGAACAATTTATGCTTAAAAATTGAAAAAATTTAAACCGGAACTGCACATCACAAAACATTCGATTTTGACATTGACAGTATTCGTTCAGAAATGACAATCGTAATTCTCTGGGAACCATTCACATTAATATTAAAATAATGGTGCATCCATTATGCTATTACTTTCTGTGGCGCAACACGGTAACATTTTATGATGCAGCCAATGCGAGGAAAGACATTTTTTTTAAGTAGTCGACTTATAAAAACGAATGTTTCTCCTCGATCGAGATGCTTACTGGAATGAACACTTGACTTACTACCGCGTGCAGTACTAGTCACTCCCCCAGCAGTAGGTACCCTGGGGGTGCCTGGGATACTTTTGTAACGTACATGCCAAACGAATAGAAGAGGAAGACAGGTGGGGTTAGGCAGTCTTACAGCAGAGAATGCATTTAAGATTCTTCAAAAACCCATTGAAACAACAAATGTTAAACAATTAATATATTTTCAAGTTAATATACAATAAATAATCATTATAATAAATTAGTCACGGTTACAACAGATTTAGAAAATTTTCGTACAACGGATTGTTTTACCCATGTAACTACTAAGTATGATAGACTAGGTACGATAGCAGAATAGCACTTTACGAGGTATAAAGTCTGTTAAAAATATACTAACCTAACAGTAGGAAGAACATTTGAAAAAAAAGTCATGGTGGCAACACTTATATAAAGTTGGGTTGCCATTCCAATTTTTCAAAACCTGCTCGCTAACTGGGATGACATAATTTGGCCGAAAAGCTTTATACCGGTAAACTGTACCTAAATAAATGCAGATATGTTTATCTATGCTTTCAAACAAAATTTTCGAAAAGGTTGACGAAAATCATTATCAATACTTCATAATTATTTGCTTGCATTAATAGACTGTGCGTAGATCTAAAAACAAATATAGACAATAATTTGCACATTTTAGTTAATCTAGGAATACCTACTTAAGTATCAAAAATAGCAATAATAGATTGGACTGTCTAGCCAAGGCCAAGACTATTTTTTCTCCAAGAAAATAAACCATTGACAAACATAAACTAATATTATTACTCTTTCATTATTGTACTGTCTTCTCTTAAAAGTATCTCTTTCAATTCACATAAACAACTTAATAAAATATATAGCATTTTCTATAGTTTAATTCTTGGAGAAAAGAGTGAGACTTCATACATACTACTTCACAAGTAATGCTACAATAAAAGACATTCCAGGACTCTATTTGGGTAACGTCACAATGGCTTGCGGAACTTTACGTCACTATACGTCACTTAGTTAGTCCAAGTACGACAAAGTTCAGTGACCTCTACTGCTACATGGTCCCATTCTTCACAAACATATTTTTAAGCGCATCTTTATCCTGGTCTTCTTTTTCTTTTCGTAATCTCTTTATATTTTCCAGTTCTTTATCTACTGTGGCTGCCATGGACGGATTTAAAGATTTTAACCGTTTGAAATCGTCTTCCGCCTCGTCGGGGTTCCAAGCACCGACATGCGCTTTACCTCTCCTGTATAATGCTTTTTCATTATCTGGAAAAATATCGTAACATTGTTGCCGGTATTTTGTAGAGTTGGAACTGGGTACAAAATTGATGATCTTTGTAGTACACGACATGTAGTTTTAAAATTAAAGGGAAATAATGTTAAAAACTCCAGATAATCATTGAAAAAAAAACAGAAAAAATACCTTTTTCAAATTCTAGAACAGTGTTGCAGTGCTCTATGACTGCATAATATTCTCCATTCAGCAGCTTGCATTGTGCATAGTTGAGTAATATGGGTAATTTTATTTTATTCAAATCTGCCCATTCTTCATCTCCTTTTCTCTCCCTGTAATATTGAGTTTAGTATATTATAAGGCAGAATTTTGAACACACTAGCTGATCCCCGACGTTTCACCCATGTTCTGAGAGACTCCATCCCGCAACTCAGTAAAATTTAGCCTATGTCCATGCTCAGGCTCTTAACTATCCATATACCAGATTTAATTCAGTAGATTTGGTATACAGACAGACAGGCAGATTATTTTCCGATTTATGTCTTTAGCAAGGATTATTTGGACAATGGACATTAAAGTATTTATGCTATTGTTCAGAGTTAAGCCTTAACATTTTTTGGGACCCTTATCAAATAAGATTGTCAAAATACCTCTATTCCTTATCAGTCTGTAACGCTCAATTGAATAAGTCCTTATATTTTACCTGATCATAAGCTGTTCACAAATGCCCAGAGCCTCATGGTAGGCTTCCTCAGCCTCTTTGTACTTCTTCTGCACATAAAGTTTGTTGCCCTTTTCTCTCAGCATGGGTATCAGTTCTATTCGCTCTTTAGCATTCAGCTGCCACAACTCTTTTTCATACTCATCTGATCTTTCCACTTTCAGTATTTCTAAAGGGATGAAAGAAAAAGTTGCAGTTTAGTTTTTGACTCTTGTATGAACCATTTACAGAGTGTTCTTCATGGCTTTTTGAAAACAAAAGAATTTATCATTCTGGTTTACAAGCGACAAAGGTAATAACAGAAAATATGTAAAGCCATTGACAACATGGCTTTCTTTATAATCAAAATTCAGCAGCCAAAATTATAATCAAAATCAATAAACCCTAATCTCTAAATTGCAATCAATGGCATACAATATTGACTATTAGATAAGATACCAGTAGAGTGGTTCCCACTTCACCAATATTTTGCCAGTGAAGTGATAAACATACATAATATCAGATTTCATATAACTAAGGGCAATACAAAAGTCTTCTGGCAAAGAGCGATTTAATTGTCATATTTATTAGATAAAACTATGACTATGTGAGGGCTTAATTTACATATAAATCTCACCTATAATAAACTCCAAATCACAGGGGTTCTTCATCAAGTCATCCAGGTCTGCATGACCGAGCCCCTCAGTGTGCAGAGTCATGGTACATGAGTGCTTTATCCTGCGTTGGTCTTGTCCCAGTTCACGCAGGGTTTTTGATATGAAAGGGTAGCTGAAGACTAGCTGAGAATGTAAGGATATTGTACTGCATTGTAGTAGTACAGACACACAATCTGTCAAATTTCTGCACGCGATTTTCAACCTTATTACAATGGAGGTGGGTGAACATTTAATTGGTAAAATTTGACAGATTCGTACTTTACTTTAATTATAATAATTTTGTTATAAAAATGACACAATATTTGTGTTTAGTACTTCTATATTGGACCTGTATGACGCTGAAAATACATAAAAGACAAACCTGTGAAGCAATTTAATACCTACTTTTTGAAGAATAAATATTTGAAAATGTTCTTTACTTTCTTTTTATTCATATCCTAGAATGTTATGTATGTGGTATAAAATAGGTAAANGTTGGTCTTGTCCCAGTTCACGCAGGGTTTTTGATATGAAAGGGTAGCTGAAGACTAGCTGAGAATGTAAGGATATTGTACTGCATTGTAGTAGTATAGACACACAATCTGTCAAATTTCTGCACGCGATTTTCAACCTTATTACAATGGAGGTGGGTGAACATTTAATTGGTAAAATTTGACAGATTTGTACTTTACTTTAATTATAACAATTTTGTTATAAAAATGACACAATATTTGTGTTTAGTACTTCTATATTGGACCTGTATGACGCTGAAAATACATATAAGACAGACCTGTGAAGCAATTTAATACCTACTTTTTGAAGAATAAATATTTGAAAATGTTCTTTACTTTCTTTTTATTCATATCCTAGAATGTTATGTATGTGGTATAAAATAGGTAAATAACAATAAAATCTCTTACCTCTTTCTGTACCTTAAAGCTGGATACTTCTCCGACTGCCATCATCTTGACTATAGTTTCCCATACTTCCAGTTTGAACTTATGGCCTATCACCAAAACCATGGGCTCTTTCTTCCCTATCTTTCTGCTGTCATCCAGCATAACTCTCTCCTTCCCAAGTTTCCATGTTTGGAAATGGANCAACAATAAAATCTCTTACCTCTTTCTGAACTTTGAAGCTGGATACCTCTCCGACTGCCATCATCTTGACTATAGTTTCCCATACTTCCAGTTTGAACTTATGGCCTATCACCAAAACCATGGGCTCTTTCTTTCCTATCTTTCTGCTGTCATCCAGCATAACTCTCTCCTTCCCAAGTTTCCATGTTTGGAAATGGAAATGTACCTACAACGATTATATTTTTAATCTAAAACATTGTTTACATTTTAGCTTTTAGTAGAAGATAATTGGATGACTGTACCTTGCTGCCATTGGCAATAGGAATATATTTTTGTCCAGCGTATATAAGACTCTTGACTACGGGGGCGACTTGAGTCATGTTATTAGACTTATATGGCACAGTTGATTAATCATTCAGTAAATAGAGATTTGTTTTTATCACAAAGTCACACAACCAGACATGAACAGACGTGACAGGCAGAAACAATGACACTGACAGTCTCTGACAGTGACAAACAATGTTGCCAGTTGTTACTTTATTGATTTCACTGTGTTCTTTTTGAACACAAAAACCGTAAATCAAGAGAGCTAATAGAATATCATCTCTTTTTGTTTCTTTCCGGTTATAGTTCGTTCTCACTCACTCTTTCATTCGTGTCATATTTTCAAGCGAAAATTATAGTTTTAATTTATTGTAGAAATTACAATTAACGTAGCATTTAATTAGTTAATCAATTATTTAAGTATAAGGTGTAGCTGTATCTGGTTAATCCTAAGTTACAATGGCTGATTTTCTGGAGTCAGAAGCGGAGGAAAGCGAGGTTAGTGAAAAAGTTCATGAAGCTTGTCTTGTGTTCAATGCGAAGTAAGATTACGATTGCGTAGTTTCTGATGATGGTTGCTGGTAATTCTTAGGTTGATTCTGAAGATGAACAGCCAGCGGAGCGCAAGAAGCCAAAGCGCAAGGCTGCCGTGCAAAGTGACGATGAGGACGAAGACGAAGAAGGTATTGTTGACATCGTGCACTTTCCCCTGCATTACAAAGTCATTATCATTTAGTAAACATAATTGCATGTCTCTCCACAATAACGATAATGGATGCATTTATAACGCTTCATTAATGTCTGTACTAAAATTCGAACTGTAAAATGTCCTGAATTTGGACAACAATTGGATGATGCTGACACACTTTTCACCATGTGAATGATATATTCTACTATTACAGTTATTCGAAAGTTTCTAGAACTCATTTTTAGGATATGAATCATCAGTAATGATAAAATACAAAAAAAAGTATGTAATTGTTGTCCCATATGCATTATTTGGTTATGCCAGGACCTGTATGTATAGTACTGAAAGATCTTGAAAGAATGCTCTATTTCTACATTTGTCCAGGTTTTCAGGTACATGTAAAGGGACCAGTTTGGTGCAGCTTTGAAATAGTGTAGCAAATTCTAATTTTCTCATCTATAAGTCCTTTTATTGTACAGACAACGGCAGGTCAACGTATACCAATCTGTCAAATTTTGCCAATCGAATATTAACCCATTAGAGGTCAAATAAAAAGTGCTCATAATTTTTCGAAATTTTCTTTGTTTTCGTATTGAAATAGGCGCATAAAAACACAAAATACAATAAAATTATGAAAAAAATGTTTTTTCATGAAATTACAGGGGTGTACTCAATTGAGTACAATGACCGCCTATGTATAAGAATTTTCCATACACGCTTTTTCGACACAAAGTGTATTAAGGCTCTTCCTACACTGCCAAAACATGTATAAATGCTGTCCAATAGTGATGGGATATGGGTGACGGGATATCCAACTCCATTTTGCAGAAGATCATCGAAAATTGATTGAAATTATGGATGCCAAGGGCCAATTTGACTGGCGGCTTGCGCTCGTTGCAATCATCATGCTCGTACTTTCGGGTTCGTAACCTCGCCAGCTTAGCGAACGCTAACTAGCGCGAGCTGCTAGTCAAAGTTACGGGAATNCTACACTGCCAAAACATGTATAAATGCTGTCCAATAGTGATGGGATATGGGTGACGGGATATCCAACTCCATTTTGCAGAAGATCATCGAAAATTGATTGAAATTATGGATGCCAAGGGCCAATTTGACTGGCGGCTTGCGCTCGCCGCAATCATCATGCTCGTACTTTCGGGTTCGTAACCTCGCCAGCTTAGCGAACGCTAACTAGCGCGAGCTGCTAGTCAAAGTTACGGGAATCGGCCATTGGCAGCAGGGTCAATGGCCAATTCATTCATGAGGTAATTTATGGTACCTGTGGATAATAACAAATCACTTTTCAGAATTATCGCTTTGGGACTTATTTCTATTGTGTTGGTTAGCGAATTATATCAATAATATCATTATGAATGCATTTTTCAAATTGGGTACAGACTCGAAGCCTTTTAGCTCTTCACAAATAGCCCTAGTTCTGTCACATACTTTGGAATTACTCTCAGCAGCTGCTGGGTATGAGGGGTAGGGGCAATAGGATCTGATTTGCCATGGATTGGTGGTTAGCGTCCAGTTATCTTCTTTTTGANCGCGAGCTGCTAGTCAAAGTTACGGGAATCGGCCATTGGCAGCAGGGCCAATGGCCAATTCATTCATGAGGTAATTTATGGTACCTGTGGATAATAACAAATCACTTTTCAGAATTATCGCTTTGGGACTTATTTCTATTGTTTTGGTTAGCGAATTATATCAATAAATAGCATTATGAATGCATTTTTCAAATTGGGTACAGACTCGAAGCCTTTTAGCTCTTCACAAATAGCCCTAGTTCTGTCACATACTTTGGAATTACTCTCAGCAGCTGCTGGGTATGAGGGGTAGGGGCAATAGGATCTGATTTGCCATGGATTGGTGGTTAGCGTCCAGTTATCTTCTTTTTGACGCCGGCAGTCCAGCGTCACTGTCTTCGCTACCACTTTACTCTCAATTCAATATCTCAATAGCGTACGTCTTCTAGAAGAATGCAATATGATACATCTTTTTCAGCACCTTCTTCTCCTACAGACAACGCATTTTGATCTGATGAAATCATTACTAAATCACATTTATCATCACCGCTATCCTGTAAAATGATTTCTATAGGTTTTGTAAGCTCCTTGCAGCATTTCAGAACTGTAAAGTGATGTTTCTTCATAGCAAAGAATCTGAAAATAAGCAGTTATTTTACTTACGTATGTTGTCATTGTACTCAATTGAGTACAGTAACGTTTATGTGACCCTAGTTTTATTTCTATTAAAAATAATTCATTATGTTGTTGTTTGTTATTTACTATGATATGTATTTTATACTATGTGAACGAGAAAAACTATTTCTAAGCAGCAATTATTATAAATAAACTAAAATCATCTACTTACCTCCACAACTTTTCGATTACATAACTTCAACTGAATTTTTTTATTAAAAAAAACCACAATAGACGCATAGTATTTTTTTTATACTTAAACAGTGTTATAATAAAGCAAAATAACAAAATAACTCACACTAATTTTTAGTAATTTTTAATTAAAAATTAAGGATTTGGCTGTACTCATTTGAGTACAGTGACCTCTAATGGGTTAAGGTACGAATCCACTGCAGTGATTGTAAAAGCATAAATCAGGAATAGGTTTGTTTGACATTTTTATCAGGGGGCACGGCAGTGGCCCCACCAAGTCAAGCAGAAAAAAGTTTTATTTTCTCAATTTCAAAGGACGGACACTTTGGTATAATCACTGTACCTAAGTACCCACTTTTCAACATTCCACAACAGAGATGAAACCTATGTCAAATGAAAGCTCTTGATGAGCACTTTATTTTATTGTATATATAGCCAAGTTCGAATCCGAACCTTACCTAAAATCGCAGNACAGATGATGAGGAACGTCTCCGAGAGGAACTAAAAGATTTGATAGATGATGCACCTATAGAGGAGTCAGGGAGTGACGGGGAGGATTCAGACGCTAGTGCAGGACCAAAGAAAAGAAAGAAAAGCGATGACGAACTAGATGACAGATTGGAAGATGAGGATTATGACCTCATTGAGGAGAATCTTGGTGTTAAAGTTGCCAGAGTAAGTATTGCTTAAGAAGAAGAATAATTACTTGTTGAAATCCACCAGAAAATTATGTTTCTGATTGAATAAAACATTCAAAGATACTCATACCACAGCACACTTTAATGTATGATATCTGTAAAGTCTGTGTGGAAGTTATTCTTATAAACAGTCATTTTCTTCTTTAAATTCAAGAGCCAAGCTCGTGTCGGTGCATCTCTTTTCATTTCTGCTTATCCAGTGCCAATTACAGAATATACTTATCCTTACACTCATTTTACTTTGTATAATATTATTGACTGAATATTTCAACTTGTTCTTTTGAATCATTGACCTAATCTACATCCATTTCCCACAGAACAAATTCAAACGTCTGCGTAGACTGGAGGATG
>NWSH02000525.1:4356515-4374274 GCA_002382865.2 Heliothis virescens | reverse complement strand
TCTGACACTCCCTTCCGCTGTCACCCACAGCGGGAGGGGTCATACCTACTGATGATTTCCCATAGATATAGAAACAAAGTGGCAATTTTATGTATGCCTAGACTTTTCGGTCAATAGATTCATCGGCGACGACATTTTCCGTTTCCTGAAATGAGAAGTAATAGGAAATAATAAGATATATCCAACCAAAGTTTGATGACAACGCAAAATACTTAGCTGATTCTCACGAAATTTCCAGTTACCTGTAACTAAAACAAAAACTATGCTGTAACGTAGTTCGTTGTGAATAAAAAAATAGTTTGATTGACTTTGTATTACTCGGTGCATGTTTGATGTTATCGGACAGTAAACTTTGAAGTAATGTTGGGAGGGCCACGAGCGCGAGCGTAGCGGAGAGGAAGCGAAGATGCGGCTATTAGAATAGGTACTTTATGGGATTTTCTGTTGATAATAGTATGGATTTTGAAAGGGGAGAATCTATATATTAGTTTTTTTTTAACACGCTTTTATTAGCTTGGGTTGTATCTATGTATGTATGTATGAATGTAACGGAATCTTTGAGCTTAATTTTCACTGGTGTTTATAAGTCTGATCAACTTGGACCTTTGCATACGTATCAAGGACCGATGACAATGCAATATTTTGATAAGAGTTTCGCATTATCAGGGGGCACGGCAGTGCTCCCGCCAAGTCAAGCAGAAAAAACAATCAATTTTAGTTGTACTGCAACTAAAAAACTGCAAAACATTCCATTTAAACTAAAAAGTAGAAAATAAATAATAGTTTAAAAAAACTAAAAAAACACGCTTTTATTGCTAACTGAACTAAAAAGTAGAAAATATTTTTTAATGACAAAGAGTTTTTATTACAGTAGTAGAAGGTCGGACAATCAATCATAATTAATTACCTCAAATAAACATTATAATAAAATTTAAGTTATTAACAAAATAATTCAATTCAAAGTAAAAAGCGTGGGGTGCATTTTACTTCATTTTCATAACATTTCTCTTATAGATAGTTGCCAATTGAATGATTGTCGTATTCATTATATCGAGTAGCACCCCACGCTTTTTACTTTGAATTGAATTATTTTCCGCTACATATGTGATTAGACTGCTTTTCTGTGTTCTGTGGGATTTTTTATTATAGATGTTTGTCCATATTACATACTGCAGAGGTTTTATAGTAGGTGGCATGAGAGTAAGATTTGAGATAATTATGAATTCTACTGTTTATAACAACTCAAACCACACCCTAAATTAAGTCTTAGCAACCATGTTAAAACATAAAATCTTTATCATTTTAAGACAACATAATAATTGTATTCATGAACTTCGTTTATCCGCTCATCTTATAGCCCTAACTGCGGTTACATTCAACAATAGAACTCGGTAAAATATTTTAATCATCGGATAATCCCACATTAGGTACTATGGGCTTTTGATACACATACCATCTGCCTAGCCTTTTCCCAACTATTTTTGGGGTCGGCTTCCAGTCTAACCGGATGCAGCTGAGAACCAGTGTTTTACATGGAGCGACTGCCTACCTCCACAACCCAGTTACCTGGCAATCTGGCACCCCTTGGTAAGACTGGTTGTCAGACATTTCTGGCTTCTGACTACCCGTAACGACTGCCAAAGATGTTCAAATGACAGCCGGGACCCCACTGTTTATCGTGCCTTCCGAAACACGGAAACGTCGTTATGAAAAGATGGTCCCCATCCACGGACCGACCGCGTCAAGCGTTGCTTAACCTTATGATCGATCGATCCGCGCGGCTTTGACTTAGCCACGAGCTTTTGATACACATAGCCGGATTTAATTTTTCAAATAAAAAAATGCGTTTAATGAAGGCCGAGGATGGTTGTAAAGATATAACCATGATGCGCCCGCGCCGATTCAGTTTATACACAGCAGATCTTATGTACGGTCGTGTAATGTGACTAGTGGCTAATTGTTTGACGCGTTAATTGTTAAAAATTATGATTGGAAAATAATGGAAAATTAATGAATAACAATCAAAATTAAATTAGGTTTTCCTCAGGGTGGCTAGCGATGATTTAGTATGTTAGATTTAGTTATATTAAAGTTAGTTTTTAAAATAATATTTGTTGATTTAAATATTACAGTTGATACCATTTTTAACGCTTTTCATATTTGTTTCAGACGTAGTTAACAAAGCTTCTGAAGCATCAAAAATGTTCTTGTGAAAAATGAAAAATTATGAACACGTTCAAAAATATCTACTGTACACAGTTTTTTTATTTTAAAATAAGTGAAAATTAATTAATAATTCAACATGAAGTCTGAGGAGAAGTCACCGGTGGACAGCTTGAAGCCGAACGAGACTTGGAGGATCTTGAAGAATGTTGTGATCATCAGCTTTGCGTTCATGGTGCAGTTTACGGCATACAGTGTGAGTTGAATTATTTTTTTAACCGACTTCTCAAAAAGGAGGAGGTTATCAATTCGGATGTTTTCATAGTATAGTGTTTTTATAGTATTATAATCAACAATTTTTTATCACCTATCCCGTGGGATTGGTAGCTCATCTTGATAAACGGGTATCTAACACTGAAAGTCTTTTTGACATCGGTCCAGTAATTTCTGAGATTTGCTTGTTCAAGCGAATAAACTCTTCAGCTAAATTCATATGTACTTATTTTTTTCATGAAAAGGCCTTTTCTATATGAAGAATTCCAAAGCGTCATCAGCGTCCCAATCTATACTAATATTATAAAGCTGAAGAGTTTGTTTGTTTGTTTCAACGCGCTAATCTCAGGAACTACTGGTACGATTTCAAAAATTCTTTCAGTGTTAGATAGCCCATTTATCAAGGAAGGTTATAGGCTACTTTTTATCCGGGTGCGTGCAGTAGTTCCCACGGGAAAGCGGGTGAAACCGCGGGCAGAAGCTGTTATACCTCTAATTATGCGGATGAATTTTGGATAGCAATGCAACTCTGCGCTCGCGGCCACTAGACCAACGATAAACGTAGAGGTCACTAGTTCTTTTTATACCCATTAGGATCAAATCGTGAAACAACCTTAACGATAATGTGACGATAATGATGATACAGTTAAGTCGTTACCGAAGTGCTAAGAAGTTATGGCTGTTAGTCGGTTCAATAGGTTTTTTGAACCTTGATTTACTTGGAGTTAGTTGTTTTTATGCAACGCTGCCATTTGTGGAAGTGTTTGTGATAGTCGTCAGTGTTTAGGTGTTGACGGTACTTTTTAGAGTAGTAGGTAATACCATTTAATTAAGAGGTCTGTGTTTTGTTTGCTTTTATTAGTAGGACATAATTCGGAAGTGATAGATTTTCCTGTCAACAAAACATTAAAAAAAAAACACATGTACACCTACAAAAAACAAACTGTTACTTTAGCTATACCCACTCAGTTAACAGGTACTGCTATCATTGGCTTGCAAATTAGCAAAAAATACTTCAACTTCCAAAGATAACATAGTCTCAAGGACTATAGAAATTGAATACATATTTTGGTTCATTGACCCGCCTTTGTAATATCGCATTCAAAGTATTTACCTCTCAAGTATGAGTGTGCGGGTTCGATTCAACGTCATACATATACCAAATTTACGTATTTAGTATATCTTGGACACCTATGACTGAGTAAAGGAAAACATCTTGAGGAAACCTTAACTTTAATCTGGTATCACCAGTCCACCTCGAGCGAGCGTGGTGATTAACGCTCATTCCTTCTCTGTGTGAGAAAAGGCTCCGACGTGGTACAGTAAAAGCTGACGATGTTCGTATTTTACAGGGTGCTGCGAATCTTCAAAGTTCTATCAACGCGGAGGCTGGTTTGGGCACAGCATCGCTGGCTGCAGTATACGCCGGTCTCATCTTCTCTAACATATTCCTGCCGGTTGCGGTTATCAAGTAAGTTTTCTTGTTTAAGTTACACTGTGTTACTATTTAGCCCTGTATAAAGTAAAAGAGGTTTGCTGGAAGAAAACGCAAAACCTTTTACATGAAAAAATCTTAAAATACTCGTAGTGACTGCAATAAAAGATAATATAATAATTATATTATATATATACTTACTTAATTTTACAGTCGGTTATTGCAGTCAGATAATGCAGTCTTTAAAATCTTTGAAGGTTAATTTTATAATTTTGTTTAGTTACGGTTTAAACAATTTTACAAAACGGAAAGCCACGCAAAGACATTTGAATATCACGTTAAGTAGTTGCGGCTTTTGTTTATTAGACTGGTATACCTTGAGTGGTGACGAGTCCGTATTCGGCTGTACCTAAATTATTCCAGTTAAAAATAAATATATAAGCAACAATGGGATCACAATGACCATTCCAAGTATTTTTAACATCAATCTCATCATAAATGTCGCGATCGCTCTCGAAAACGAGCTGGTTTTCAGCACTGAGTCCAGCAAGTGATCACCATCCTTAACGCGCTTGCAGTTATATTTGGGAGATTCGACAATTAGTGTTCAAACTCAACATTCAACTCAAAGTTTTAGAGCAGAATGGGTACCTCAATTAGGACAGAATTTTGATTAATAGAGAACTATTCAAATTTCTCCATCCCTCTAGCAAACAGTAACCAATTGGTTGCAAATTGTCAACTTTAGTTCGTGTGCAAAATGCGCGTGAACAATTTTGCTCTCCATTTCAGATGGCTAGGCACAAAATGGGCGATATCTCTGTCGTTCATCACGTACATGCCGTACATAGCGGCGCAGCTGTACCCTACCTTCTACACCATGATCCCCGCGGGGCTGTTCGTGGGGCTGGGAGGGGGGCCGCTGTGGTGCGCCAAGTGCACTTATTTGTCGGTGGTGAGTACCTGGCTTAACATCATCAGCCCCACTGTATGGTCCCACTGCAGCGCTCTGGTCTCTTCTCATATATAGAGAAAAAAGAATAAGCTTGAGTGTAGTAAATTATATAGGAGGTTTTGTCATGTGGAAGTATTATGTCATCACGCTGTGTTCTTTAGAAACAAAAGTTCTTTAGAAGATTAGCATTTTGGCTTGCTCCTTGAAAAATGTTAACAACGACCCTATTAGTTTGTAGAAAGTTTGAAATTTCAATTTTTTTTTATGCTAATTTGAATTTAATGTTCCAGGTATCAGAGGCTCATAGCAAGCTATCCAACATATCAGCTGAAGCACTTCTTGTGAGGTTCTTTGGTTTGTTCTACATGATCTTCCAAATGAACCAGGTTTGGGGCAATCTCATCTCTTCACTTGGTAAGACTCGTGTTTACTATTTTGATCTCATTACTGCTTACACAATACTACGATTTAATCACTTCATAAAAAATAAAATAATAAATGAGCGGCACATGAGCGGTCACTCAGCGGTCATAGAACGCCTATATAATATACTTTTAAATTATTTTTGATTTACGGTTCTTGATTTTTGACTTATAAAAAAACATATAGATAAATTGTAAAACTCATTTCGTACTTCTGGATCTATTATGTGTAAGTATTGAAGTGACATTTCATAGTTTATCACTGTTACGGACACAAATGTTTCTTCTGTTCTACTTGCTCTAGCAAACAGTAACAAAATGAAAGCGAATATTTCTAAAAATGTCCGGGAATAGCAACTTTTCATGAAAATTCATGGTAGCAATTGCAATGGACTCGCATTGTTCTTGGATTGCGAACAAATGTACGTGAAAAGATAGAACCTCGCCAGTTTGCTCCCTCAATGGTAGTTCTTGAATCAATTTTCTGTTGTTTGCAGTGTTGTCATCAGGCAACAACACCGCAGCTGTGACGTCAGTGAATGAGACGATGATCCCCATTCTGTGCGGCGCGAACTTCTTGCCCAGCGCTGACGCAGGGGACGCCTTGCCTCCGCAACCACCTGAGAAGATACAGATGATATCAGGTACTACATAGTAATATATTAGATGTAACTAGAACTCAATTAATTAATTTTCATAACATGACGAAAATGTATGAAATATTTACATGTTAATTCGCTTACTAATTCTTATGGTGCTATAACCAAAAAAATCCCACCAAATACATTTCACAGGGCTAACATAAAAATGTTAGCCCTGTGAAAAGGATATCAGGTCTTATGTAGAGCCAAGCTTCTTCTTCCCAGCAAAAACACATAGGAAGTGGTGAAGGGCGGGCGTTTTGGGGGCTGTCTGATGTAATTTTGACGTTCGAAAAGTGCCGTTTTCAGCCTACTTTGAATAAAAGCTTTTTGATTTGATTTGATTTGACTTCTGAATCTACACGGCCTAACTCTACCGACCTAACTTCACAAATTCTACATATCAGTAAAAAAATATTTACATACAGACGTTTGGCACGTCGTGTTAAAAAATCAAATACATCTTAAACTTGTGTTTAAGGATAGTTTTTTTTTAATAGCATCTTTATTAGGTAAGTCCTTAATGCATTTTGATTGCGATGTCGTACTCTCAGGAAATATTTCAACTTCCTATAATTATGTTTTTCTTATATTTTCCAGGAATTTATCTAGCATGCATGGCTGGAGCAGCTCTTGTCGTTGCCATAGGAGTAGACTCCATGAAAAGGTAATTGGCATAATCTGCATAATTCACTAATTGATCCCTACGATGATATATCCAGTTTTATTTAATGGAAATATCGGCTAAATACAATTCGAAAGATTACGAAATAAAATGAATGAGTATTCCTTAGGCACACTACAGACTGAACAGTCGGCCGACAGTTGGCCAGATAGTTCGCAAAAAAAATAATTTTAAGAGAGTCAATCAAAGTTTTTAGTAGGTCATATACTGGTAAAATACCTCATCATAGTAATATGCATACTAGACATCATCGGCCGACAAAAAGGGGGGTACTCTTAAAATGACTAAAATTTTCGTTGCAGATACGACTCAGGTCGTTCAGGCTCTGGTGGTGGATTGTCAGGATTCGCCCTCCTGGCTGTGACCTTGAAGTTGCTGGTAGAACCCACACAACTACTCCTCATTACCATCAACGTCTTCATTGGACTGCAGCAGGCGTATTTTGGAGCTGACTTTACTGCGGTAAGTTTCTAAAATTTATTTTAACAATGGTATTAAGTATATTCGGGAAAAATGGGCGTTATTTGGGGATCGATTACAAAATTATGTTTAAAAGTAAACAATATAGGTAATGGAAAAGTCAAACATTGTAAACGAGTGTTTTTCATGATTGTTGCTGTTCTAGAATATGAAAATTACACTGAATATGGTAAAATGGCTGACACAACCGCGTACGGCAATTATAAACCGTGTTTTTGTGGACCATACTTATATTCTAAAAAAAATGTTTTATGAAAAAAATAAATAGTGGCGATTGGGGGTCATGAGATTATATTAGCTAGTCGTAATAACCAGCAATTTTTTTTTGTAAAAACTTAGTTCCTAAGAAACCCTAGAGTTCTCAATAAATATTTCTAAGCGCAAGACTAAAATTTGCAGTGTTATTGTTTGCAGGCGTTCGTGTCGTGCGCGGTGGGCACGGGCTCGGTGGGCTTCGTCATGATGACGTTCGGCCTCGCCGACGCTGTCGGCTGTGTGCTGACGGGGTACTTGGCTAAGGTAACGAGGATGTTCTGTACTTTTTTACTAAGTGTGAAGCGAGTTAAACAGACGTTTGATGTGGATTTGATTTGAACCTATGGCCTGTTTGGAAGTGATTAGACTTATTTTTAGTTCTTATTATGATATTCCTTCTAGTGTCTTGAGAAAAATTGTCATAAACTTTAATTTTTTGTTATTATCAGTGGTCCAAAACCCTCATTTTAAGTTAAGGCATACGCCTGATCACAAATTGTTAGCAATATTATAACTGACAAACCCACTGCAAATAATATAAAAGAGTGTTCGAAATTTTTTATTTTCGTTGATAACGAACTAAACATGGACGGATAAACAGGAAGGGGACGAAAGAGACGAGATTGAGAAAGTCGATACGGCTAGAAATAATGTTACTTGTGAGATGACGGCAGACAGAAGAGTAGATATGAAAGAAGAAAATATGCTATGCAAACCCTCAAATGATTAAGGCCGTTCACATATTATGCCGCAGCTGCAGCGGCACCGCCGCCACCGCGGCGCCGCTGTAGTAGTCACGCTTGGATTTATATGAATTCTTACACATTGTACCGCGGCGGTGGCGGTGAGTCTGTGTGCCGTAGCGGTAGCGGTGAGTGAGTGCCGTGTGTAAGAATTCTTATAAATCCAAGTGTTACTAATGCTGCGGCTACGGCATAATGTGTGAACCGCCTTAAGAGCAGAACTATGATAACAAATAAACTGTACACATACAATACATACTCTATTATTAATTTCCCAGCTGACTGGCCGCATCCCCCTTATGTGTGGCGCTACAATAGTCCATACAGCGCTGCTGATGGCGGCGCTGTGGTGGCGGCCGCAGGCGGGGCAGGGCTACGTGCTGTACGTCATCGCCGTGCTGTGGGGGCTCTGCGACTCCGTGTGGCTCGTGCAGATCAATGGTAACTGTGCTTGATGGTACTGTTATAATAAGTCTATGCGGCGTTGTTCAGCACAATACCGACTTGATATCCCCTTTTTTATCGATGGGAAATCAACAGNACTCTTTCGAACAACCCGCAGCCCCGACGGGCTCTGGCCCTAGTGGGCCCCGCAGGGGTTTGCTGACACTCTCTGAGCAGCGCGTGGAACAACGCGCGCCGCCGACACGGGCCTCAAGTCTCTCAGGAGACGGAAGGACGATGAGCCACCCGAAACTCACCGCCCACAGACCCACGCCTACGACTTGACGCCCCTGGGCTGGGTTTAATTATGTTTAACTGTGTGAGACCCTCTACAAAATTCACCCAAATCAAAGCTGTGCTTTGTGGAGTATTATTCCATTATCATCTGCCTAACCTTTTTCTAACCGGATGAAGTTGAGAACCATGTTTTACATGGAGTGACTATGCGTCTATCTCACTGAAGAACTCGTCATGATTAGATGGTCACCCATCCACGGACCGACCGCGTCAAGCGTTACTTAACCTTACCATCAATTTATCCATGTGGCTTTGAGTTACAAATTTCTATTCTATTATATCGTGTTTCGTCTTTATGAGTTGCCATACCGCTGTAGTAATTTTCAAGAGTAAATACCCCGATTGTAATGTCACCAACCGCCAAGACGCGACAAGCGAAGCTCAAGGTCACTTCTTACCTTTTCTCGAAGCGCTTCATAATTTCGATCTTTCCTAACCTAAGCTTAATATTTTCCTACAGCATACTACGGCATCCTCTACCCTGGCAGAGAAGAGGCAGCATTCTCCAATTTCAGGCTGTGGGAGTCAGTGGGCTACATCATAGCTTACGTCCTGTCTCCCTACCTGAGGACCAGCACCAAGACCTACGTCCTGTTCACCACGATGATCGTAGGAGTGGTCTGCTACTTCATCGTGGAGTACCAGCAGTATAATATCAAGAGGAAAGACCAGAATAAGAAAAAGGATTTGTACTATATTACGAATAGCAGTAAGGGTTGTGATAATATCGCTTTTCAGACTGTCGAATGATGTTTGTGTAAGAAAGAGTGACTATAGACAAGTGATGTTGACGGATATTTACAGTGTGAAAAGTTTTGTGGTGAATAGAAAGTTTTGAAACGAAGATCCAACTTAATAAGAAAGAAAATATTACGTTTGTTTGTCCACGTTTATTCGACATTATACGGTTTTAAATATACTTTGGACTCCTCTATTTAAAAACTCTCAGAATGAAAAATTTTACTTATTGTACAATGTCCAGACGACAGCAGGTCAACCTACCCGAATCTTTCAAATTTTACCAATCAAATATTAACCTACCCCCATTGTCATAAGGTTGAAAATCGATTGCAGAAATTTGACAGATTATAGTAACTTGATGTGCTGTTGTCTGTACACACAGACAACACATCAAGTTACCGCTATCTGTCAAATTTCTTCAATATATTTTAGATTTCAACTTTAAAACAATAGCGGAAGGTTAATGTTTGATTAGTAAAATTTGTCAGATTTGGGTAGGTTGACCTGCTGTAGCTGTTGTCTGTATGACAATGTTATACAAAAAAAATCACTATTCTAGATATTATTATAATTGTTGCTCTATTTCTGTAACGTAATCGTGATTTAATAGACTTACGATTGCATTAACTGTAGCTCCCATTATTCAATAATTCACTCGTTGTAAATATTTATTATGTAATTGTAAGTAAACCGGTTTGTACGACATAGTTAAGAAGTTGTTACTATCCCATTACTGTATCATTGGACTATGAAGTTATTGTAAGACCTAAGTATATGTATTCCTAAGTTAATTGCCAATAATGAAAAAATATTTTTATAAGCATTGATTGTGATAACTTTTAAAATAAGTATACGTTAAGTAATTACATTTTTGTAAAAATATGACGTGTTGTTTTACCATTTCTCTGCTTCGTGACCTTATTTATTCGATTTATTCTTATTACATTCGATTGCAAAAAATTGGAAAAAAACTTAACAAAAATATTTATTTCAAAGTTTTTTTCTGAAAAAACTCTTGTATTACAAATATTACAAGATATACAATATTTTTAGTTCAATTCAAGCAATTGGAATTATCGCTCCCATGCGTAAATGAATGTCAATGTCAAAATCATCAATTTGAAATAAAAAAAAGTATTTAGGTACCTACAGTACAGTATAGCCCAACAAAACAGATCAGGTACCCTTCCACGATTTTCAGAACCAATTTAATGCGGTTTAAAACCATTTGCATATCAGTATTATGTTCTAGGAAGTTGTATCGTAAAATAAAATAAGTTTATCTCGATACTAGTTTGTTAATTAAATCTTATAAACACAGCCAAGTCATGCATGTAGGTAGATTTGTCACTACCTAGTTTATATGAAGCTGTTTATTTGTATGCGGGTGTATAAAATTATTGCAAATTACTCACGGATAGTAAGAACTGTTTCCATTGTCGAACTGTTAAATGGTGAGAAGGAATTTGTTATGCATGATATGCAATAAATTGATGTGTGTAAAAAAATCTAAAGGTAGAAAGTTTTTTTGATTTAGAATTTACATTTGAGTGTTATAAAATTTAAAGTAAGTAATCAAAATAAATAACCGCAATTTTTGCATAAAAGAAAATTAACAATGGTATCTTAACATATTTTTCCTAAGTAGAGCATTTCAGACCTTGAATGAATACAAAGTTAAGTAACTAAGTTTTTTTCATGTTTACTTAAGGAATGAAAAATTTAAATGAAAAGCAAACCTGTATTTCCACTTTTTGTACGTTTGTGTAACTTTTTTACGTACGATTTATTCACGTTCAAATCAAAGCAGTATTACAATGGAAACGCCCGGAATCCTTCGCGCAGCTGCACAGGCTCTATAGCTCCATTTACTTAGTTAGGCACCTATTATCTTGAGGTTCGGACACTCTGGTCGAACCACACCGGTACAGTCACTTCCAAACTATAGTATAAAAAATATTTACGTAAAAAAATTGTGACCCATTTTTTTTGGTCGAAAGTGTAATTTTTAACAATGCATGGAAACAATTATTGTATTTAAAAATAAAACTGATGAAGGTTTAATTTTTTAATTATTTTCAACTAGTTATTTTGTATTAGAAAAATGTGTTCTACTTACAATTGTGACGTGAATTGATAAAATTGAGACGCAAACTTGAACTAGGTATTTTAAGTTTTTGAACGACAAACGACGGTTTTCATTGCTGAAAGGAACAAGGTGAGTGTATTTTTTTTATATTCGTTCTATTAAATTAGACAGTTATTTTCAATGCACATATTTATAGGAAAGTAACACAAAAAATATTTTAGTTACACTTATCAGTTCTATTTAATTCAAAAAAATATTTAGTGATATAAAAAAAATAAACAATGAAAATTTTATATCACACATCCCTGCAACAAAAGGAAATGAGTAGTAAACAGCCTTCGTAAACATTAGTTCACTAACCCACGATAAGATCGACTTACTTAATATGTATAACGAAATAAACTAAATAAAACAAAGACGATTTTTTGAAGCTCGACATACAATGAATGATAATAAAAAAATATATTTCAAAATTTATTTATTTACAAGCTATCATTAAAGGGCGATGCGATAAGAGTTATTTAAAAATAACTTAAATATAATGTACATCAATTAAAACTAAACATAAGACACAAAATTTAATAAAAATATTCAAACGTGGTATGATTTGTTAGTTAATAATATAATAAAATAATTATAATATTTTGATTCTAGCTACATTGCGAATGATTATAATTGCATCAACAATTATTCTTCGTAATTTGAATATAATTACAATTAAAATGAAAAATAATTTAAATGTTACTTACGTAAACGTGTTTTCAAAAAAAAAAAAGAAAAACAAGAATTATTAAACAAATAAAGATGTTCACATTTGAATCATCTACCGGGTTTGTGATTCCGGGTTTTGGTTTCTAGTTTAAAAACAATGCATTTTAAATGTATTTTTATTATTAAACATTTCAGTATTTCCCGTATTCGCTTGCGTCCTGAAGACCAAAATCCTCGTAAAGAAGTTGTCTAAATAAAATATTTTTCAAATCAAATCTGTAGTCTAACAATTCAGTAATTAAACTAATAATTCAGCTTTACAATATTAGAACTTTATGTAATTCTAGCTATTTCACGCGGTATCACCTGCAATTAAAGTGCTTCTTATAACTTCACACATCCTTATTTATACCATCCTTCTTAGTCTTATTTCTGGCACCAAACAGCACTTTCTCATTAGTGGATTTCCCACACGGTTTTTCAAGTGGATCATACGTTTAACAATTGATAACTATTGATTCAAGCGATGACACGTGTTTTTTCGCTCGAAATCTGTCGCTGTCGCTGACGGCCAAAGATATTCAAATGACAGCCGCTACCCACCAATTTATCGTGCCCTCCGAAACACGGAAGAATTCGTATGACAAGATGGTCACCCATCCACGGATCGACCGCGTCAAGCGTTTCTTAACTTTATGATCGATCAATCAGTGCGGCTTTGATTTAGCCACGAGCTCTTCAAAGTTTTAGATCCGGATAACGTAATAGTTAAATGGTGCCATTCACCATAAGTAGTTTATACCTATAATTGGCCAGTTTTGGGTAGAGGTCGACTAAAATAGATTTGAATATGATGTATGTTTGTCACAATGCGGAGTGATTGTAATTGTGTAACGCCATTGTAATTGAAACCGCTGACTGTCACTGAGTCAAGGCCAGGGCTGTTCCTATACACTGGTTAACTAGAGGACCTGTACGTACATGTATACAGTGGCGTAGCTAGGTAACCGCGGGCTCTGGGGCAAATAGGAAAATGGTGCCCCTGAAAAGGAAAACAAGAAAGGGATATGTAACAGGCGCGACCAGAGCGAGCTTTTTTTTTTAGTTTTCTGAGTAAAAAGACGAGCGCGAAATGATTGCAAAGTCTGGTCGCAACATGTCTTTATTACCTATTTATTGTAAAAATGAGAGTAACTTTGTAAAGATCAGTGTGATCGTCATTTTCTGGTAATGATTCGAGGGGCCCCCTGAGCTTGGGGGCCCCGGGGCACTGCCCCGGCTGGCCCCTTCGCAGCTACGCCACTGCATGAAGGTGGGACCTTTATAAATATAAATCACGAGTAAACTTTAATATTCACAGACACTTTGCATTGCAATAAGATCGGCAATAAAAACATCGAATGTTGATTGAATTTTGTTTTAATAAATAATTTTCAATCCTTTAGTAAAAATCTCTTCTTCAACATCTGCCTAGCCTTTTCCCAACTACATAAAGGTCGGCTTTCAGAATAACTGGATGCAGCTGAGAACTAGTGTTTTACGTGGAGCGACTGCCTGTCTAAAACCTCCACAACCCAGTTACCCAGGCAACCCGATACCTCCTAGGTAAGGCAGGTTGTCAAACTTTCTGGCTTCTGACTACCGGATGCTTAAATTACCTAATGAATAAAAAAATATGTTTTACTGGTTATCTACACACTGAAATATCAGAGTGCGGAACCCCGATTGCTTGAATCCGATCTCGTACTTGGAGGATTTTTTTACTATCCCCGATCACGCACTATTTCCTTATTCGGTGGTAATAGTAATCGTATCTATAATTATATGTACATAATCAAATTAGTTTCCGTTCTATTTAGAATTCGGAAAAAACTATTCAGCAAAAAAATGTTCCTTAAAATATCTGTGACAATTCCTTTATTTCTTACTTCATTCTTAATTGCGTAATGTATAAAAAACGTGAGTATGTCAACGCAAACAAAAAATATTAGGTAGGTACCTATTTAAAGTTTTTTCGCGAACTTATTATACATATTCTATTTGTATTTTATTTTTTGTTGTGTTAATTATTTATATGACACATAATTAAAATCCATTGCCATTCTTCCTTACTTATCATTATAAAAGCGAATTAATTATGTCTGTCTGTTTATCTATCACGTTCTTAGATCAAAACTATTGAACCGATTTAAATGAAAGGCTTACAGATAGCTTAGAGCCTGAGAAAGGATATAGGAGATATATTTTTACCCGGTTGCCAAAAGTTGTACTCTCGGGACGTTGATGAAACTTTGAAGAGTAGCTAGTCTAGTACAGATAACAGCACATCAAGCTACCCCAATCTGTCTTTCTGCAATAGATTTTCAACCTTATCGCAATGGTGGTAGGTTATTGTTTGATTGGTAAAATTTGACAGATTCGGGTACCGTGACCTGCTGTTGACTGTACCTACATAACATAATAGCTTAATCATTATCGTATCTTAGAAAAACCTCTACGTTGAAAATGAACTGCTAATGAGTACATCGGGGCCATATACCCAATACGGTGAGTTTGCAATACCGTCTTCATAATTAGCGAAAATGTAACAATTAGTGCATGGGAATAAGGTCTTTGTTTATACAGTTGTAGCCTAACAGCCGTTCCCAATAACCTATCTAACTCTGGATTTGCTTACCAGAGATAGGAATTGACATTACTTGTATGGGGCTAATGTCAAAATTCTATCAAAGCAAATCCAGAGATAGACAGAATATTGATTTCCGCAGTTAGGCGATAACTGTCTTCTCAAATAAAGAAAGCATAGATGCTTTGAAAACATAAATTGAGGTATATCTATTTATGAATTACTTAGTTTTGCTTTGATAGCGTAATAAATAAACTCGAATGCAAAATATATAAAATTAGATGCACAAAACATCAATAGGTAGATGCCGATCAGGTAAATATTACATAAGTATGTTTATTTTATTCAATCAATTCAATAGTTTTGGCGCAGCTTAAGCTTGGCACGAAAAAGCTTAAGACAGTTAGAGTTGTATACATAGGAAGTATATTTTCATATATCTATACTTATAATAAATCTGTAGAGAGGTCAATTTTGTACATGAAATATATTTCCAAAATAACTATCAGGGGGTGATTAGGGATCGATACTGATGCCAAAAATGGAATCAGTAGAATTTTTGTCTGTCTGTCTGTCTGTCTGTCTGTCTGTATAACCGTTATAGGAACAAAAACTACTGGACGGATTTTGATGAAACTTGGTACAATTATTATTCATACTCCTGAGCAGGTTATAGTATACTTTTCATCACGCTACAATCAATAGGAGCAGAGCAGTGAAGGGAAATGTTGTGAAATCGGGAGAAATTATGACGATCCGTTGTCGCTGGCACAAGCGACATGATCCGCGAACGATGTCGCTAGCAGAAGCTAGTTTTTAATATAAACAAACGTTTAAGGAACCAATAATAACAGCGCATCTAATCAACAATTCAAATGAATCGATCAAAATCGATACTTTGCGCATAATACAATAAATTGATAACTATGTTAAGTATTAAACCATACGTTCACAAGGTCTATAAAAACTTATAGTAATAAATATGAAATAGCTGGATACTTGACGTTAATAATGTATTACCAGTTAATGGTAATATGATCGGCAAAAAATACTACAACTAGGCTATCAGTCATTTTAGCTCGTTGATATTTAATGTTGTTGCGTAGAATTGGCATCAATACTTATGTAAGTAAGTATAGTTTTTATTTTCATGGGTTAAGGTTAAATAGGTGTAGGTACCTACAGGGGAGTGATTCTCTAACGCAAAACATCTTTACAACCAAAAAACNGTAAGTAAGTATAGTTTTTATTTTCATGGGTTAAGGTTAAATAGGTGTAGGTACCTACAGGGGAGTGATTCTCTAACGCAAAACATCTTTACAACCAAGAAATCATCGTTGCAACATCTATAAGTGCGCGATCGCAGCGCTTCAACGATGTTGACGGCGCGACATAGAACTAAAATATGGTTCCAAATGTATGAAAAATCATCCTCGCCTTCGACGACAACGACGACTTGGCTTTCGATTTCATCCTTCAAACCAAAAAGCTTGTCATTTGTTTGGTCGTCGTTGTTGTCATCTATGATGTGTCAGTTAGAGAATCGCATGGCAGTTCGTATTCCGAAGTTAGCCATTTGCCTCCTTCTATTTCGGTGGCGTGTGCCAAGTGGAGTTAGGGGGCAAAGCAACATCATCCTGCCCCAATTGCCTACCTCACCTGCCCGCGGTGCACCCTGCTGAAAAATGAACAAGGCTTTGACGACCGACTGGTGGCGGTATAACCAACTCGCAGCATCAAGTGGGATATTAAATGCCTTGCTCGGAGATGGGCAGCAGCATCTCCGAAGCTAAAAATGATCCCGCACCTCGCTCGCCACGCATACCCAGCGCGGTGAGTATGGGCAAATTCCCCTAGCTTGGCGAGATGTTTTGGCCTTATTATGTATTTTTCATTTTGACTATAGCAAACTCTTTAAGCTACTTACATATTTTACTTAGTGATTCACCTAACGAACTCACGCAATATTCCCTGTGTTCAGAATATCAATTTGAGAAAATGACTTGATTGTCGTCATGTTGCGCAATTTATTCTACACTCATTGAATCGTCAATGATTTTTAATAAGTTTTAGTACATGCTGGAATTTTTACTAACACGAGTGGCTGTTTAATTATTGTTAAGTATGCAAAGGGGCTGCGTAAGAGCATTACCACGCTGACTATCAAAATCTGTGGGTGTAGAAACACCCTAACGGCCGTTTCCAATAACTTATCTATCTCTGGATTTGTATACTAGAGATAGAATTTTGACATTAGCCCCATACAAGTAATGCCAAATGCCTATCTCTAGTAAGCAAATCCAGAGATAGACAGAATATTGAATTCCGCAGTAAGATAGTTTCTAGCGGATTTTGTCACGCGCATACTAACTGCGGTTTTCTTTAACTTATCTATCTGTTGTTTTGCGATAAGAGATTGCTTTGTGATTGAACCTTTCAATCATGTAACTACTTTGACCATAATTTGTGATAATTTCTATTGAGTTTTCATCCAAACATAATGTTAGAGAGTCTAACAAATTTTATTACTTTAAAATGTGTTTTGATAATTAAAGAAGTTGAGTACTAGCTTTATTTCTGTTAATTTATTTAAATTCTGAGGAAAGAAAATGATGAACCATCTTGTGTTAAATTCCTTCGTTACTCAAAATAAGTGCCTGCCATATGAGTACCTATATGTTTCTTCAATGCTAAAATAAATGTATTTGATGTATGTATCTAGTATCTATTATTAGTACAATAAAAGCTTTGATTTATTTAGTTCGTGCAAACAATTGACCTCAAACAGACAGGCCAAGG
>NWSH02000525.1:4328488-4341169 GCA_002382865.2 Heliothis virescens | reverse complement strand
GTTGGCTGATCTCCTTATATAGAACAGCCGCCGTGGCCGGCAATCGGCTAGGACGCCATCTTAGCGAGTGAGCTGCAGGTTTAATCACCTAACAGAGCCCTAGTGTCAGAGGTTTTCTCAAATCCGCCTACGGCCTCTGGACGTGAATATTATAACTACCACTGCTACTGAGTAACATTCGGGACGCCGGCTTTACGTGTTCTCCCGGCACGGGGTGTAACACTCTCCGGTCGTGTCGGATTGCCGTCCCATCGGGTTATGAGAGTGAGGGAATAGGGAGTGCACCTGTGTCTGCGCAAATGCTTGTGCACTATTATATGTCCTGCGCAGTTGGCTGATCTCCTTATATGAGAACAGCCGCCGTGGCCGGCAATCGGCTAGGACGCCATCTTAGCGAGTGAGCTGCAGGTTTAATCACCTAACAAGCCCTAGTGTCAGAGTTTTCTCAAATCCGCCTGACGGCCTCTGACGTGGAATTATTATAACTACCACTGCTACTGAGTAACATTCGGGGACGCCGGCTTTACGTGTTCTCCCGGCACGGGGTGTAACACTGCCAACTTCGAAACTCCAGGCTGCTTTGTGAAAGTTTCTAAAACCCACAAAGCGATTTTGGCCTGACCCGGGAATCGAACCCGAGACCCGTGGCACGGCAGTCGCAACCAGACAGCCGAGGCAGTTGTTTACATAAACGTGTTAATCTCAGGAACTGGTCCGATTTGTAAAATGCTTTCAATGTAGGGAAGACTTTATAGGCTACTTTTTATTCGGGTGTGCAAAGTTGTTCTCAAGGGACGCTAGAGAAATTGCTCGAAGAATTAGTTTTGATCTAGAATTATTCTGGTTTGACTTTGAGAATAGTTTACTCGTAGTTTATAGTTTGCTACTAACCCAGTTTTAAACGTAGATACCACTTATGGTTATAGCAGAAATTGCAAAAGTTAGTTACAGCTAATTCAAATGTATACATTTTTACGTTAGTTTTAGACGTTTTCATCTGTCTAAAACCAGTTTATTGTAAAAAAAAACCGTTTAAAGAGATAGGCTATATAGTTTCACGAAAAACTTGATGTCGTTCTACAACTAAATAAAATCCGGTAAAATTTCTCGAATGTGTCCATACACCAACGTTGTCTCGCGCTAATTAAAATTGGTTTCAGCTATACTTGAAATTCAGTTGTTCAATTTCAGTAAAAGCTAAATTAAAAAAAAAGTCCTTTTGAAAAGCTAAAGTTTGAAAATCCTTGAACCAATTATGGTTATTTATCTCACCATTATTATCTCTTTTCAGTTCTTTCCTCCACACTGGGCGATGAGCCAAGACTCTCAAACGCGACGTCTCCGAGCGTGGCAGTTCTGCTGAGTAACGTGACCAGTTCCCCAACTGTTGACTTCGGAGCCACTTGCGGCGTCAACTTCTGCAGTGCTGAGGCTTCACATGTAAAGTATACACTTCATACCCCTAGACTGTCGATCGAAGCCTTTGATCGATGGTAGAATGGATTAGTCGACACGCTGTAGACCATACTGGGTCGAAAATATCGATCGACGTTGACTAATTTATTTTAGCATCAATCGATAGTCGATCGATTGATCTGGTAACATCTTATGCCTCGAAACTTCATGTTGATGAGTTTTTTTTCCAGTATGATAATTTACAGTGGCACCGGTAAATAGATGAATCCAAAAGTAAAGTTTTGAATATAATATCCTCATTGAAAGTTGATACAATAATCGGAAAATAGTAATGTTTGTTCTAAACCATATAATCAAAACCAATTTGATTTATTAACAGGCATTACCAGTTCAACCAGATCTGTTTTAAACTTTTTTATCGAGACCACAAAGTTATAAGAGACCATTTTCTAGTTATCTGACAGATACTGCTAAAAACAGTAGTCAAAGTTAGAAAAAAATCTATGGAATTATCTGTGAACTTTGTCGTGTCTTATTAAAATAGCAAAATTCTAAGGACCCGTCGCCGAACTCATTTATGTTCCAATTCTTTCGAACAATCTTGAAGTCACGTCCGGATGTTACATTACCCTTTTCAGTCATCAATAGCTGGTATTTTTCATTCAGGTTGTGTTTCCAGGGTAACTCCAACTTGGAGCCTCCATCAGCGCTGAAGATCCAGGTGATAGCGGGCGTGTACCTCGCGTGTATGGCCGGTGCTGTTCTACTCGTGTCTGTGGGAGTCGACTCGCTTACTAGGTAAATGTTCTTCTTTAGCTACCTTTTAGGATTCGCAATGATGTGAGAGAGATTTTGAAATGCAGAAAATTATTCATAAATCATGAGGAAACTGCGGACGCCCTTTGCTTTTCGTGTTTTTCTCTTCGCTTTTAGTTAATTGAGTATCAATAAAGCCAAATTAATTTAATATTAACGTATTTTTTCTACCTTAATTTGACTTATAAAAATTAAACTCTCAACTCAAAGTTCAAACTCCATAACTTTTTCAAATAGAAAAGAAGAAAGAAAATACATTTATTGACACAAGACCACACATGAAATATTAATTAGTAAAATAGCAGAGAAAAAAAAACAATAAAAGAAATGGTTGTGCCAAATAGCCCCAGTTCAGCATTAATGCCAGACACTTGTTGAGACAGATGTTAGAGTCTTTGTAATCGAGCCACGGAAGACGGAAATATGATTCGAGCCCACTTTGTCCTATTAAGCTGTTATTAATCTTTCAGGTATACCTCAGGTCGTAACGCAGCGTGTCAGGGCAAGTCAGGAGTCCGCCTGCTGGCGGTGACACTCAAGCAGCTGCGGCACAAGTACCAGCTGTTACTGTTACCTGTCATCGGGTACATCGGTGCCGAGCAAGCGTTTATGGCTGCTGATTTTACTCAGGTGATTTGTCAGTCTACACCTAGACACGTTTGTATCTCGGGTAATTTAACAATTGACATAAGTAACGTGTTGAATGCAACGATAACATTCATTGCCTTCAACACATGACGGCTGATAGAGAGGAATGGATATGGATAACATATTGCATCAACTTTAAATAATTTAAACAGAATAAGAAGAATAGTTAGTAATAGTAGAAGATGAAGATAACAAGAAAGAGTTTATGGAGCATGTGGTGTGATTAAATTACTGCCACGGCTTCGATTGGGCGCCTACCTGTAAACTTAAAGCAAGCCTTTGTGGACGTGCGTATTGCAATGCGCATGGCTTGTTTGATGAAAGACAAACTTATTTTATTAGGAATGTGTCGTTATTCTTGTATATTTTATTTATTCCTTTAGATATTTCAGGCAATTATAATCGTGTCGGTAGGGTGTAATCGTTGAACAAATAATTCAGAAATGTGATAGATTAATTATTGCATTTATTTCAAATAGGTAACCTTATTTAATATGTAATGTTATTACAATTCTATTTTTTATTTTTTATTTTTTTATTCTGTTCAGAAAACTTACAGCTAAACATAAAACGATAATTCTAAAGGGTACAAACTTGATGGCCATTTAAAAGTTTTCACAATGAGGGTTTTCTAAAATGGTCTTCACCAGATGGCAGCACTGTAGCGTCAGGTCCAAACACAAATCAAAACTTGTATTTTTCGATCGTTTTTTGATGTAAATACATTCTTAGAATGTTTGAAAAATAATATATTTTCCTTTACTTCAATTTTATAGTAGTTAGACTAATTAAATTGCGGTAATAACCTTTCAAAAAACTTTTCCTTGTAGCAATGACTATTGTACCTCTTTTTTTAGCTGAATCTTCAGTTTGGCCTTAATTAACCTTAATAAATCAATAACACTACTAAATGCGTAAAATTTCACGAAAAAATCATTCGATCAGTTGGAATCTGTACTATCTGACAGCTATTTGGACCTGACGCACATGAAGCGCTCTCTGGTGGCAAAAAAAGTTTTGAAAACCCTCAATCACAAACAGCAGTCCGTTGTTGAACAAAAAACATAAGTACGCAGAATATAATAAGCCAAGAAAGCAACTACTATAATAAAGTAATACAAGTAAATTAAAGTAAATTAAACGGCACTTAAAATTTAGTTAAAGAAACTCTTAGTTAAAAAATTAAATTAAAAATTTAAAAAACCCCCGACACAAAAACTTGATTTCCTTTTAAAAAGTAAAAAATAATAAAAAAAATACGTCGCGTTGGGGGACCGCTCCTAATTATTCCTTACTTATTTACGATTTTTTTCATAAGTATCACATGCCTACCTATTTAGGAGCGGTCNATTTCGTCTTAACACTCCACTTACCAAGTCTTAGTATTTTAGAACATATTGCTTAATTTCTTAACTATGGTATATTGCCGATATTGCGTCTGGCAGGATGATGCAACCATCGGAACTGTCTGGCTGCTGAGAAAACATCATAACACAGTGTCTCAAATAACATATATAAATTTCAGCTTTTATAAAATGACGAAAGTAGAACTACAAATTATTATAGTTTAGGGGTGTCTGGCAGGGGGTTGCAACCATCGTAAGTGTCTGGCAATGAATAACGTGAATTCTGATATTATCACGAATAAAATATCAAAAAATCAAGTTTTATAAAATAACGAATTTGAGATGGAATTTTATACACCTTTGTTACCCGTTATCTGCCAAAGCAACCACTACCCAGGTATCATGTTTGGGGACTGTAGGTACCTATACTAGAGGCACGTATGGAAGAAATTTCAGCTTTTATAAAATCACGAAGGTCTGGCAGCCACTGGCTCTTGCTCCACTATAACTTTTACAGAAGCTAAAGCATATGACGTATACAACTTATCATAAGTAACAAATCTTTACGTATAACGTTGTTAACCTTCCAGGTATACCTCAGGACGAAACGCAGCATGTCAGGGCAAGTCAGGAGTCCGTCTGCTGGCGGTGACGCTGAAGCAGCTGCGACACAAGTACCAGCTGTTATTGTTACCAGTCATCGGGTACATCGGTGCCGAGCAGGCGTTCATGGCTGCTGATTTTACTCAGGTGATTTTTTAGTTTACGTCTAGGCACGTTTGTATTCCTGGCTTCCGACTGCCAAAGATGTTCAAATGACAGCCGGGATCCACCAATTTATCGTGCCTTCCGAATTACGACAGAACTCGTTATGACAAGATGGTTATCCATCCACGGACCGACCGCGTCAAGCGTTGCTTAACCTTATGACCGATCGATCTGCGCTCGATACGGCTTTGACTGAGCCACCAGCTCTTCGGGTAATTAAACGATAGATACGATAACACGATTTCAAAGAAAGGTTGACATTAGTAAGGTAATGAAGACAATGAATTTTAATGTTAGCATGACGGCTGATAGAGAGGAATGAATATGGATTTTGTACCAATTTCAAATAAATTAAAAATAAAATAAAGAGGAGCTTATGGAGTAGATGGTGTGATTAAATTACTGCTACGGCTTCGTTTGGGCGCCTACATGTAAACTTAAAGCAAGCCTTTGTGAACGTGCGTATTGCATTGCGCATGAAAGTTATTGTGTAAGTACTAATTTGGCAATATATGTTTGATGAAAGATATGCTTACCTTGCAGGGAATATGTCGTTTTTTTGGTCTTTATATTTTATATTTATTCCTTTGAATATTTCGGACAATTAAGTAGGGCCCATCGTCAGGTCGTAATCGTTGAGCAAAGCATTCAGAAAAAATATGGTAGAGTAACGTATATTTATTTTAAATTACTAAATTTAAAATAAATATTAATATTATAAGTAGAATACTAATTCTACAAAGCTGACGAGAAAAAAAATACCGCAATAATCATGTAGCAGTAATAACATAAAAATGTTGTACCATTCACTCGTCGTCAACTAATAGCTAAGTATATTCCCGCAGGCGTTTATAGGCTGCGCATACGGCATCAGCAACATCGGCTACGTGATGATCTGCTTCGGTGTGTTCAACGCCTTAGCTGCGCCCGTCGCAGGCGCACTCGTCAAGGTCACCGGCAGATTTCCCGTCATGGTCACGGCTTTGGTAAGTGGAATTTTGATTAATGAGCCTAGGATAAATCCTATAAACCTTTTTACTGTCCCACTGTAGGGTTCAAGCCTCTCCTTAAAATGGGAAGGATTGAGCGTTAGTCACCACGCTTGCTCAAGATGCATTGTCGATTTGAGACTAAAGTCCAGGTTTCCTCTAGATTTTGTCCTCCATCACTGGTACTTGCCCAACCTGGAATCGAACTAGCACAGATATTCTTGAGGCTGTGCTTTAACTACATATGAATATGCTAAAACTTCAATGCCTATTGATTGAATGAGACAACACTCGAAAATTCTTAAAATATTGTCATCGTTTGTCCATAAGAGTGAGCAGAAACCGAGTCTGCTAAATAATTTCAACACCACAATACGCAAAATATCCTTGACTAACGTTAGTACAAATTAGTTAATATTGCTTTTTTTCCAGGTACTGAACCTGTGTCTCCTATCAGCATTGCTGTCTTGGCGACCAGACCCGGAGCAATGGCTGGTGTTCTACGCGCTGGCTGCCATATGGGGCACTGCTGACGCTGTGTGGCTTGTTCAAGTCAACGGTAAGAGCTTCTATATAATAGCCATCTATAATCAAGAAGTAAGAGAAAAGGTAGGGGTCGTGGCTAAGGTTCAGCACGGATCGATGGATCATAAGGTAGCTCTACAGAGACTAGGGCAACCTACACAAATCTGACAAATATTAACAATCGAACATCAACTTTCCACTATTGTGTGATAAGGTTGAAAATTGAGGAAGGCTGATATGCTGGCTTCTGTACGTTTGGCACGGTTGGTTTGTGAATTGAAGCAATTAAAGTGATTGGAGTATAGGACGCAGATATGACAGCATCCATAGTAAATGTGAATTGGTGATGGCTTAGCATTCAATTGTAGTAAATAAAGTGGAGTTATTACTAATTTATTATTCTTTATATTGCAGCCCTTTCAGGGATTCTGTTCCCGGGTAATGAAGAGGCGGCGTACTCCAACTTCAGGCTGTGGGAGGCGACCGGCAGCGTACTGTCATATGCATCTGCACCATACTTGTGTGTTAGGACTAGGTCAGTACTTATTATATCCTATGCTGTACTGTTTGATATTTTTTTTAATAATGACTCGTTTTAGAACAGATAAAAAAATGCTGTATGGTTTGTTGACTCCGAAACATTTGTCTATGTATCGAGGTGTGTACTACTTTTTATTCAGGTGCGTGGAGTACTTTCCACGATGCGGCTAAAACTGCTGGGGAATGCTTGTTAAACATATTTAGATACTGTAAAGTAAATGCAATTAATAAATAACTTATCTCTCATTACAGGCTATACATCCTCTTCGGTTTCCTGCTAGTAGGCTTTGCAGGGTACAGCACCATCGAGCTGATGGAGTACAAGGTGAAGAAGGCTCATCATCTCGAGAGGAACTTTGAACTCGTCAACAAGAAGACAGAGAACGAGTCCTTGAGAAAACCTACTGATGCCGACTGCGATTATTAGTTTAATTTTCAACCAACTTCCCAAGAAGGAGGTTCTCAATTCGACCTCGTATGTATTTTTGTAAGAAGACTATTATAGTTATTGTAAATATTATGTGTATGTTTGTCACTTTTTAATACGAAACTATTTTTTACTGCTGAAGCTGTAATTTTCAGGTTTCAAGCGGTTTATCGCGATTTTCAAAACCAATCAAATTGATATCGAATCGATCAATAAAGATAGGATCTATCAATGTATAGTTCTGTAAAAATAACTTCGATTGAGACTAAGTGTGAGCTATTGTCGTTAGTCCATTGATTGTGTACCTTTTTTAACTAGATTTTATAAGTTTAAGTGTATTTTTTTTAAGTATGTTATTTTAAAGAACTACATTCCTGTTTAAGTAACTTTGTACCTGTAACTTTTCTAAATATTTTTTTATGATTGGCCCATGATTTAGGCAAAACAGCCCTTGATGGCTAAATATTTTTATATTATTGGTCATATTTTTACTATTGATTAAGCCAAAACATGGTACAAATGAATGGTATAAATTAAATAAAAACCAATAAAAGTAGTTTCATTAAATTGTCGCTTTTATTTCTCTTCACATAAATACTTAAGGTTGGATCAAACTCGACCGGCTAAACAAGCTAAACAGTTAACTAAGTACAATGTTCGCAAGGAAACTAACAAAGTGACTAAAACCTTGTTATATTACACAATAATTATACATTAAAAATAACAATAACCAAAGTCTTGTAGTTAACAAGTCGTTCATTATCAAAAAAAAAGTTTTCTATCGAATGAATTTAACTCTCACAACCAATTTCATAAGTACCAGATAAAGTTATAGATAGCTATCTGACACATGTCATAGAAAAGTTATCAAAATTAAAAACATTTCTATGGCACTAAGTGGTAGATAACTTTATCTGCAACCTGTGAAACTGTCCGTCAGTGTTACAGAACTGAAAACCTGAACTTTTTACGTATGATATTGTTATTTCAAAAAAGTACTTAACACAGTATAACTATAGGTACAAATTTACACTCTCTATATACTCAGTAAGTCACTGGTCCATTAAAACGTTAGTTACGTAATAAAAGCTGTGATCAAATCTATAAAGATCTAGTAAAATAATTACTTATCAACAATAATTCGTCAAGTATTCTATAGAAAACTATTTATTAATTATTATTATTTATCATTGTATTATTATCGTCCAATTTAAAGCGTACAACCGTAATACTTTTCTGAAAGTGTTGAGGCGAGATTCCACCATAGCGCAGCACTGTGACGCACACAAATATTAGCGTACAGACACAAATTGCGCGCGAACATTTCTTAAACCTCCGCGAAATTGCAACTTAGGCTCGCGCCAATGTGTACGCAAACAGTTTAAGTGGAATCTCGCCATTATAATAATTATTTGTAATAAATTGTATATTCTAATTTTAAAGGAAGACCGTTCAAGGCACAGTGTTTAAATCTACGTACCGAAATAGCACCTTATGTTGATGATATGTTGGTCATAATACGAATTAGAGGTCACTGGCGATATATTAAAAAGAAAATTAAGTTATTTTTACCCAAGGACATATAGATGGAAGTTTTGGCCGAATGTGTTCAAAAGCCACTTAATTTTAAGCAGAGCTTAAACCTAATTCTACCACTTATGTACTGTAGAGATAAAATATATTTACGAACGACTTAAAACTTAAGTGACGTTTGAATATTCGCCCTACAGACACTGGGAACATTCAATAATTTTATATAAAGTTTTTAGATACACTGGATGTTTTAAACATAAAGTTAAAAATATTAGCCAACTAAATGAAATATTGTAAAATGGAATAAGTTACATGTCAAATGTCTCATTATCGACAGACATTAGTTTAGTTATAAGATATTTTTTAACAATTGTGTGTCCGTATATCACCAGTAACCTGATTTACCTACTAAATAAGTATATTGTTTATTAACCATTCTATTTTGGCAATTAAGGAGATTACCACAGGAAACCACGTTTTGTTTACAATATCTGTAGGGATTACTTATATATATCTATTTTAAACGACGTTGTTCACGTAACTGGTTAAGAAATTGATGAATTTTATTTGAAGATAGAACCCAGTGGTCCATCTTGGAAAAACTTTAGAAAAAATGTTCTAAGTCGAAATAGAATAGGTCTTAGAACTTGTGAAAAAACTTAGACAGAAAGAGTATTTAATTTAGTTAAGTATTATGAATTAAGTTGTAGCTTAAAAAATAAGAACACGCAGATTTGAAACCAAAAATTAATTCTATATACTTGAAAGATATCGTTGATGTCTTTTCTTCTAAGCATTCCTACAACCAGTTACGTCGTCAAAAACAGTTGTCGTTACAACATTTATTTACATAATTCTCCACATAACAGACGAAATACAAAGAAAATTATTATGCTCACTGTGAAGTTAAGTTCTTTATACAACTAGCTAAACATTTTAAACTACAACGTATATATTGTAGGGCGGTATTACTGAGCTTTCTTCAGGTGTGGTGTAAATAAATGCTATCATATATCCACGTTTATATAANAGCATTTCTACAACCAGTTACGTCGTCAAAAACAGTTGTCGTTACAACATTTATTTACATAATTCTCCACATAACAGACGAAATACAAAGAAAATTATTATGCTCACTGTGAAGTTAAGTTCTTTATACAACTAGCTAAACATTTTAAACTACAACGTATATATTGTAGGGCGGTATTACTGAGCTTTCTTCAGGTGTGGTGTAAATAAATGCTATCATATATCCACGTTTATATAACTATACATCTATACAACTAATGTATATACACACCGTTTAACTTTGTGACCCTGTAGACGTATAGCCTCGATTATTTAAGCAATATTTTTTACAAAACGGCCATTATATACAATATATTTAAGTTAAACAGGGTCTTAGCACCGAAATAATTTCGTTGTGTTTTTAATAAAATATTTTTGTATGCAAGCTCTACTTGGGGCTGTTATAAAATGTTGAAACTGACCCCATATTACTTCAATTAATTAATAAACATACAAAAATATTTCTTATGCAAGTATTACATTTAAAACATTTGGACGGCAACTCTTTTATTATATACAAAACAAAAATCTTACGAAACTAAATTAAACCTAAAGCGTCTTATAATAACTAAATGCAATATCTATGAACAGGAAGACTGTACGAATGCAGGCAGATNTACATCTATACAACTAATGTATATACACACCGTTTAACTTTGTGACCCTGTAGACGTATAGCCTCGATTATTTAAGCAATATTTTTTACAAAACGGCCATTATATACAATATATTTAAGTTAAACAGGGTCTTAGCACCGAAATAATTTCGTTGTTTTTTTAATAAAATATTTTTGTATGCAAGCTCTACTTGGGGCTGTTGTAAAACGTTGAAACTGACCCCATATTACTTCAATTAATTAATAAACATACAAAAATATTTCTTACGCAAGTATTACATTTAAAACATTTGGACGGCAACTCGTTTATTATATACAAAACAAAAATCTTATGAAACTAAATTAAACCTAAAGCGTCTTATAATAACTAAATGCAATATCTATGAACAGGAAGACTGTACGAATGCAGGCAGATGACTATAATTAAACTAGTATTATTATGATTGTTAAAAATTGTTTCGAAATGTATCAAATGAAATGAGGCCAAGTTTTAAGTACTTGCGACCTCTGAATGGTTCCAGATGTCAATCTTAGATTTATGTATCATAAAAAACTGCTTTTTGTTTTCAAAGAGAATGCTCAAACAATTGGAAAATCTTGTAAAAATTATACAAAAAATCCCAATAGAACTGAAAGTTAAAAATATTTTCAAAAAGTCGTGAACATAATCAACGCAAACAAAAAGCGGTTGTAGAGGAACGATACGCCTTAAAAGTACTATTTAACGTCCGAAGTCCTAACTGGGGCTCGTTGTGTTACTCCGGGGCTCCGGCTTGAGGGCGGCGCCGTTCATCCGGGGCGAGGCCAGGGTATTGTTCTGCGAAGCCAGGGTACTGGTTTGCGAAGCCAGGGTACTGGTTTGTGAGGCCTGGCAGGCCGCGCAAGGTTCCAGCCGCCTCGCCAGCACCGCCCGCAGCTTCAGAGCAGGCCCCAGCTTCATCTGCAGCATCCCTGTTAGGTGGTCCTCCGTTAGGAGCGGTAGACCCGAGCCATCGATTCGCTGTTCACGGAAATTCTGGAAAAAAATAACTTCTATTGTAGATTGACAAGTATCAAGATTGATGCAGAAAAAATAACAAACATTTAAATTGGTTGACAGATAATACTTCTACACTCGAGTTTAATTTTACATCAACATGTAAACGAGTATATTTCGTGAAATAATCTTGTATTTATTATAAAAATACCAAAGTGCTTAAAATATTTAAACCCAAAAAAATATAAAGTTTCCGATTCAAAAATAATGTGAAGATTACAAGGTTTTAACAGTTTATTAGACATCAACGCGTTGTCGAGCGCTGCACCTGTCTCCTGACAATCTCTGAGTCCGACTATACAAGGTTTTGATACTTTATTACCGAAGTGTTACTCCTTAGCTAAAAATACTGAATACGTACGGAGATTTATAACAATGTATTATTAAGTTCGTTAACATTAATTATTTTATTAAATAACTGTGTCAAGTCACATAATGCTTGTACTAGAGAGTCGAGTGTGCTACTCCATTACTCTAATTATAGTGCCATAGTGAAGTACTCATAACACATCATAAGCATCAGCGTTAATGCTCCACAACCGGATAAATGCAATTTATATCGGATGCCAAGCAATAGACCAAAGACCATTATACTCTATAAAAGTGTGGTATTTCCTAATAATAGTTTAGCGATAATGGTATTGTAGTAAATGGAAAGCATCAAGACTGTGCGGACAGGTCGCGGCCGGCGCGTCCAGCGACCTGTCATCTCCGCGGGAACGTTGACAAAAACCGCGCCGCCTACGTGACGTCCTGTCCCCCCGCCCCCCGCCCGCGCNATTTCCTAATAATAGTTTAGCGATAATGGTATTGTAGTAAATGGAAAGCATCAAGACTGTGCGGACAGGTCGCGGCCGGCGCGTCCAGCGACCTGTCATCTCCGCGGGAACGTTGACAAAAACCGCGCCGCCTACGTGACGTCCTGTCCCCCCGCCCCCCGCCCGCGCCCGCGC
>NWSH02000525.1:4317052-4328388 GCA_002382865.2 Heliothis virescens | reverse complement strand
TTCTCAAGCGAGGCTTTTATTTTTAGAGTTCCGCACTTAAATGCGAGATTATTGAGTGACTCATTTTTTGTAGGGCAAGTCTGTTTCGGGCTCGATAAACTATTGAGATAATGGACCTACACTTGGTAGCTATGGATTGTGTTAAAGACGATATGGCTGGAAGGAATGTACCTTGTGAGTTTATGAGGAGACGTAAGTATGGGAGAAGAAGACATGATGCAGAGACCTCAAGTATAATTGGGATAGGGATAGATTAGAATGATTGGGATAGACTGGGACAGGAGCATGATGACTCCGTTTTAGGATTCGGGATAGACCTTCTTATACAANCAGTGAGTGACGGTGCGCGGGTGAGCTCTACCAACTCTACCGTCTCTACCGACTCTACCGTAATTATAATCTGAGACCATCGCCATTTCTCAAGCGAGGCTTTTATTTTTAGAGTTCCGCACTTAAATGCGAGATTATTGAGTGACTCATTTTTTGTAGGGCAAGTCTGTTTCGGGCTCGATAAACTATTGAGATAATGGACCTACACTTGGTAGCTATGGATTGTGTTAAAGACGATATGGCTGGAAGGAATGTACCTTGTGAGTTTATGAGGAGACGTAAGTATGGGAGAAGAAGACATGATGCAGAGACCTCAAGTATAATTGGGATAGGGATAGATTAGAATGATTGGGATAGACTGGGACAGGAGCATGATGACTCCGTTTTAGGATTCGGGATAGACCTTCTTATACAATACTAGCTTCCGCCAGCGGTTTCACCCGCTTTCCCGTGGGAACTACTGCGCGCACCCAGATAAAAAGTAGCCTTCTTCGATAAATGGGCTATCTAACACTGAAAGAATTTTTCAAATCGGACCAGTAGATCCTGAGATTAGCGCGTTCAAACAAACAAACATACAAACTCTTCAGCTTTATAATATTAGCATAGATTAAATGGCTGACAATGATTATGGTCATGATTTGTGCCTAGCTTTAAGCCTCTTCAACATCTATTGTAACCTTACATAATGGAATGCAAATAAATATATGAATATGGTTCTTATGGCGCAAAAGTAAGTAAACGATAGCAATTAAACAGTAACTTGATTAGTAAATACAAGTGTTTCCGTTAGAAACATTTCATACTCGTTTTTTTGTGATATTAATAAAAGTATTTTTTATTTAAGTTTAACATGAAACTGTGTACTATAAGAGAGTAATATGTATATATATTCTAAGTTGTATACAAACTGGGCATAATACTCTGGGGCATAATTTTTTAATGTTTTCATTATAATTTCGTATAGCATTTTTTCCGCATTAGAAAATGACCTCGAGTACCCTCAGTTTATCGTAAAAGCAACTAATACACTAACTTCAATTGTTTTTTTTTGTTATTATAATTGTCTAGACTAAACTTAATCTAAAGTATTTAGCTCAATGTTAGACTGCTAAAGTTATCTAGATCTAAGTTGCGAAGTAAAATACTTAGATTGTTAGTTGAGTATTAAGATTAGATATTTCATTGTGTATTTTTGTTTTATTTGATTTTGTATATATTTTTTTCAATGATTAGGTACTAATTGTTTTCAGTTCTATTTCGGAGTTAAGCAAGGTTGAAGTCTAATGCCTATACAAAACTAGATATTATATATGTTTGTAAAGTAAGTGCTTATTATGAAACAATAATAGTTTTAGGTAATAACTTTTATAAATACAGGTAGGTACCTATAGTACATTATAAATATTTTTGTGTTCATAGTCTTTGATTCATAGCGTAGTTTTCTTACCATAAGAACAGCTAATTATTTTATTAAATCTATACTTAAGCCTTAGATGTAATTATCGATTGAGCTTTTTCCGATGCGCTAAGTTATTGCGTGAATACGATTAGTAATATACCTACCACATAAAACTAGAAGCAATCACGTAATTCAACAGCCATTTCCCAGTAAGAGGTAACAGGTCAGGGCGCTGGGCGATCGTTTTTTAACCAATTGTCGTTTTGTTCACGCGGAACTTTCTAACTTTTACTCAGTAATGGAGTCCATTAGTAGTTTACCACTTATGTTATTAATTTTTTACGTCTTTATGTGTAAAAAAGTCGTTTAATTGCGTGAAGGTATGCCACCGTGAACTATCACTTCGATTTTATAATTGCTTTTGGTTCGTCGCTATTTTTATTAGTAAGTGGCATTTTTTGCGTGAATTGGAATGTAAGGTATGTTTTAAAATGGTTGCTGTTTTTTTTTTAATTTGATGTAATTTCGCACTTCTGATTGAGAGATTCCGTTGTGCGTGGATATATGAAATTAATTATATGATTCCATCGAATTACGGTTACCTACCAGTAAGATAACATTTTATGAATGAAAGTATGTTGGTTGTAGAATCATAAGGACTGACTAATAAGCGTTGCTGTATAGTTTGCTTCATAAAGAATAGTTTTTAATTGGTGTGAACTATAAGAATATCGTTCCTTGCAGGGCAGGATAATATAATACCTAACAACAATTTTTATAAATAGCTTCCAGTCAAAATTGTTGTTACACCAACTACATTACCTCACTCATTCTGTTACTAGAAAGCTTATCATTGTTGGCATCGGCGCGCGCGCAAAAAGCTCCTACATAATAATTGGAAAATAGCCTAACGCTGATCTGTGGGTGTGGCGACCGGCCGAGCCGGCGGCGCGAGATAGACTGACGCCGGGCCCTAAGAGGGACGGAGATAGGGAAGTGCGCGCGCGCAGGTGGGCGGGGTTAACACACCCGAGCGTTGCCGACCATTCCCGACCACAGCCGAATAGAGAACGCCCAGTCGCTAATGTTAGCGTACTACTGTCTGTGTAACTTGAGCTCTTATTGCTTAGTATTGTTGAGTTTCGGGAGGTCTTGTTATATTGGTTCATTGAACAATGCGAACTATGTTTGAGCAATGTAGTGCCATTATATAGGTATTATCGGGCTAATACAAGTCTGGATAATAGATTGTTTGGAACAAGTATGTGTTGTGATATCCCTTATTAAATAAATTACCTGTGTGTAATAGCATTTCCATTGTTAATTTGTTGAGTTATCTGTTAGATAGATAGATTGGTTATTTGTTTTAGAAATTGCTACTACATAGCCATAAAATAGTGTTGTGAAAACGAAAGTTTATTTTATTTGGGTTTAAAGTAACCTTATTACCCGACTGCCACAGAAAGGAGGGTAATGTTTTTTTATCAGCATTTTTATCGTCCCACTGCAGGGCACAGGCGTCTTCTCATACAGTGAAGGAATATGCGTTAATTATCACGCTTGCTCAAGGTGGATTGACGATTTTAGATTTTAGTCGAGGTCTCCTCAAGATGCTAAATCAGTTCTTACCCGACTGCCAAGAAGGATTATGTTTTTAGACCGTATTTTGTTTGTATCAATGTTTTTTTGTTTCTGAAGTTCTAATTGAAACAATGTTCTATAAAACTAAAGTATTATCTAGATAAGTTGAACTATTAATAATACTGTTCCTGGCTAACCACTTCATGTTCCCGGTTAATCTTCAGAACAGCTAATGTAATACCAGTTTATTGGAAGTAGCAACGCCAGTAAAACATAATTGATTTACCCGTTGCCGCTTAAATGAAACAAGCCAGAGGTTAAGTTAGGTTATTTAATAGTTAAACTTAATTATTTTGAAGCCTTACTATGAACTTAGAGATAATTATTTGCAAGTATTTGTTAGTTAACGGTTTGGTGTTTGATTGTTTTAAAATTTAGTGAATTATAACTGGACGGTTAATTGATATTTTTTAACGCGTGATGAGTGAAAATGTTGTTTTTATGTTTTTCCTTTGGATTTACTTTTATAGGAGTTTATGAAGTAGGAAACTACATATTAGTTAACTTACAAAGTAAAAGGAAAATACTCCCTCTGTACCTATATTAAGTTTTTGGGCATGCTTACAAAATGTAATTCGATATTTTATTAAAATATTTGGCTTCTTCAAATCTAATATTTTTTCCAATAACTAAGTATTACAACNTCTTTGATTATGACGACCCATCGTCGCTGGCATAAGCGACATGATCCGCGAACGAAGTCGCTGGCAGAAGCTAGTCTATAATAGATTGACTAGGTACGTGTATGTAGGTGTTGTATTAGTTATTTATTTCATGACTTGTAATTATTGCAACGAATATCTTTTATCTTTGGAAACAGTAAAACGTAAAACTGTGTTCAGTTTCACTTAGAGATGTGCCGTTGCCGGCAATATTGGTAAAAAGTGGGAATATTGGTAGCAATATTGCCGGCAATATTGCCACTTTGGGCCATATCACCGGCAATATTGCTACCAATATTCCCACTTTGGGCAATATTGCCGGCAACGGCACATCTCTAATTACAACACACATTTAGTGTGTCACCAAACCCAAACATCACTTATATCGATTAAAAAAAAAAAATATTTTTCCCGCCTCGTTCTGTACTGCCGTTAAGCAAACATGCGCGTGCGCAGCCCGTTACTTAAGCGCAAGGAGTTGATGCAAGTTATTGCACTTTTGCACCTGTATATTCTGTATTACTAAGTGATTCTTGGTTTACTGATTGAAGTTAAACAACGGAGAGAGGCATTGAGTTGTGGAAACATGTTTGGATTTTTTTTCAGTTTTATTTGAATTAAGGTGGAGTTCGGGTAAAAGTTAAGTGGTTGAAAAGTGGATTTAGAGTCGTTTAATGGAAAAAAATACACGAGGTTGAATTGAGAGCCTCCATCTTTTTTTTAAGTTTGTTAAAAATACAAAAAACCACATTCCGAGTATCGAATCATTAGTGATGGTCCCTCAATTAAACCAATTAGGTCAGTTATAATGACCATTACCCATCAAAAACAAAAAAATACCAAACCAAGTAAATAACGGTACAATTATCCACAAACTTCCACATTAATTCAAACCACATTTTATTCCTCTATTTAAATCAAAAGCAGCACTTTCGAAACGTGAATCGATACTCACGATTAAATCGTATTATTAACAATCGAGTAAATAGTTCTCGGTATCTGTAGAACGGTGTTCCGGTGAAACAATCTACTTGTATCATCGGTTGCTAGATTCTATCGACTCGTGCCACTTGTGTAAGATAGTGATGTCAATGATTTATTGCGGGTTGTTTAGTCGATGTTTGCTGGTGTTTGTCGATGAATATCGATAGTCTTTAATTTTAAGGTGAATATACAAAATGTTACGATGAATTTGAGTGAAGAAATAAAATGTGATAGTAAAAATAAATGAAATTGACGTTCCTAATTTTGTAGTTTTTATGAATTACTAATTTAATTAATATTTAGAAATTCTGAAAGCCTGTATATAATATTCTGATGCTCTTGTCAAATTAATTAGTAGTTTAATTGTGACGAATATTTACTTATATAACTAATAATAATATGGAGTATATTAGTCATTATCCATCCTCATTATATCCTCTTATTATAACCAAACTCATTTTTATTGACTAGTACTCCATCTTTATTATAACCAAAACAACAAAACAAAATTTATCGATAACCACGAGCACATCTCTCGGTTGGCACGAGTAGCGGTCGCGTGCCGGCGCGCCCTCTCGCGGCCGATTGAAGAAAGTGCGCCGACACTCCGACGCGGGACGTACCGCGGATTGCTATCGATGCGTTTTACTTTAATCGAGACTCTTAGCCTTTAAGTAGTCGATAGCCAGTGGAAAAACTACTAAATTAAACCTCATAGAATCCGAGAAAAAACTTTTATATTATCTGAATCAGGTTTTTAAGAAAATCGATTCGAAGTCTTGTTTGAATCGAATGATTCAGGGAAAATCGATTAGGTCGTGGGTAAGGGGTAATGTGAGATCGACATTTCAGTATCGGCAGTGAAATGTTTGAATAAGGAAGTGGCATGTATCGGTAACTAATCACTCGAGTTGACGACGGGAGGCCAGTCGACGACGTTTATTTGAAGAGTTGTAAATGATTCGTCGAATGTATTTATGGCTAGAAAATTATCCTAATGATCCAGAAATGGTATTGATGTCATAAAGGTAATTTAGGAGAAAATATTTTTTTCACCAAAAGATTCTATTTCAACACATATGTATGTATAATAACTTATAAATTCCTAAACCAAGCAATCCAGAACTTCCCAAATAGGGGTACCCAGTTTGACACAAGTTCTCAAAGTCTGCTTATTTCTCGCATGTACTGGTAAGTGGGTTCAATGTAGGATTAGTTAACACGCTCCGCTTGGCTCAGACCCTTGTTGTAGGCCTAGTATCCGATAGTTGCATTAGCGGCGCTGTTTGCTAACTACCTAATGATATGTACGCTTATATTTTCGGTACCGTTAGGCCGATGATGTTAGGTTAGCCTTTGGTTTGAATATAATACATAGATTATGCTGTTGAAGGTGGTTGAACATATACGGGGTGATGACTAAATGAAATATTGCTAGAGTCGAATGATTTCAGGAATCAAAATGCACTTTGATACGCAAGATGATGTTGAAACCAAGTTTAACTTTTTCTTTCCTTTTATCTTTTTCTTTTCCTACTACCTTTTTCTTTCCCAAATGGTGGAGGGGTCCTCTTTTCTTTTTACCTTTTTAACCTGTATAATAAGTTTCAAAATCGTTTTGTAACTGGAGCATATAGCATAATCAGATGACGATATTTTGTGACACAATTCTACAGTACGACCATCCCTTGAACATCACTATACGAAAAACATGACCTATCCCGTCCCTCCCATCCTCTAAATCCACAATTTAATTACAATCCAGCCAGTACATAAGATCGGTGTACATAGATATCGTATTATAACTGGTATAGTTATTAGCCGCGCGGCTTTCATCCACAACTAGTCCGGTGGCAGAATTCATGGGCCTTATACGGAGCATGCGGATATACTGGCCAAAGGTGACCATGATAACCTGGGAATTATATTAGAAGGCGAATAGAAGTTTAGGTGAATTGTATTTTTATTTTTTTGTGGTATTAGAGGAATCTTTTTTTTATAATCAGTCGATTAACGCTCAATCCTCGTCTGTGTCAGAGGAGGCGTGTGTCCATAAGTGGGACCCGCTCCTGGGCACAGGCCTCTTCTGATAAAAAGGCTGATGATAATTAATCAATCGCTCCTGGGTATTTTTTGTCAATGCTTGCACATTTTCTATGGGATATTTTTTTTGTAACATACGATTTTGGTATTGGGCTGTCATTAAAGCTAATATGATTTTTGTTAGTTTTTTTAAAACGACAAAGACTGCAAAAGGTGAATTATTTTTTACTTTAGACGACATCGGAGCTTTTAGCAAAAGATGGGATCGATGTGGGCTGATTTATCGATATAAAAGATGTAACGTCCTTGCGATCAATTCCAGAGTGGTCGCCCTACAAATTAGAAGTCCATATCTCTAGGCGGTGTGCGACAACGACAAGATAGCTCATGCGTACGTTTGTTTGTAGCATTGAATATACATGAGGCTTGCTTTATTTGCGGGGCTACGCTGTCCTACTAGGCATTAGTGTCGGTTCGCGCATTGTATATTGTAAGCGAATTGTTTCGGGAGCGATTTGTTCGCGATTCAACAGATAACGTAATGAGATGACGATCTGTTGAGTCCACAGAAATATTAATAACAGGAGAAGTGGTAAGTGGGCGTGTCGCTGTCTCCTCGAACAGGCGATCGTACCGCAAATAATTCGTAAATTCCGTCTCCGCGAACTAGTCTGAACTGTTTTGCTATAAATACATTGCTCCTTCACAACTACGCAAGTTTGTCACTCAGTGACCAGACAAGCAATGTATCTATTGCTTTTACTAAACCGCGCGTGTAGTAGTTGCCGTGTGGTAGGGGAAACTGGAGACACAGGTATCCGATACATTTTCGTCTACAGGGCATATCTCCTTCTTTAAAATATCTATGGTTGAGATGCTTTTTTGTTTGTATGTTTTTTTTTGTGTTGTAGTTTTTATTGAGCTGGTTAAACTTTATGATAGATAAGTATGTGTCACTGTACAAGCTGGCAAATGTTTCGGATTTAAAAAATATAAAAGAAATATTTACTAACAAAATTTATTCATTCACACCTCTAGCAACATAGCTTTTCACCTCAAACTAGTGGGGGGATATTACAAATCACCTTTTACGGGTTAAACAGTCGATAAATCTGCTCAATACACCCACAAAGCGATACTATCGCACCTCTAGTGGCTTTGTGGTGTCTCAGGTTCTAAACGAACTTGCCTTTGGCCACTTAGATTTAAGAACGATAATTATAACATTTTCAAAAGTGCGTTCTGAATTCTGGTTTAGTAGTAACGTCATGCTTGTTATGATTCATTCTTTATTTAAATGGTAGTCTGTGTGGCCAGTTTTAGATAAAGGAATTCGCTTGTAGATTTTTTTTTATGAAATGTAATAGTTTTTGCTGCGAGCTTGGAATGCTTCTCATTTTAAATTGGTCAGCAAAAAGTTTGTCATCTATGATTTGAGTGCAGACAGAACCTACTTTTAAAAGCATTACTGTTTTGTATTTATTTTAATGGTGGAGAAGTTTAATAACAGTTCTGGGTTAACTATTCTGTTCTGGATCTTCGTTCTAAATAACGAGAACTGTGTATCGATAAATGGCAGTGTCAAGACGGGTGCTAGTGTTGTTATTATGGCGAGTTAACGAACTACTAACTGTGGCTCGTAAAAATTATCGACAAGCTCGTAACCGAGTAATGACACGTCTACATTTCAACTCATTATGACTAACAAATAGTTTCAATTAATGTAGGCAACGAGTTTATTTCATTTTACATTGTAGTATAGTATTATCTGACAAAGTCTAGGTAGGAAGGAGATTATGAAGCATATCAAATTGAATTACACGGTTAATTTTTATTTAGAGATTTTTTTGACACAAACAGTTATTTTTTCCTTTGTTATTTTATCAATTTCATAGTTTTTGTATATATTTCTAAGTTCCCTATAACACTTGGTTCGCTAGCCTGTAATGCTGGCACGGGCGTCGCTCGCAACTAGCAATTTGTACATGTAAAAAGCGGCGGCGCGGGCGCAAGTAAATAATGACATCTATAACGTGTCGGGAGCAACAATCATGTAGGTTTCCTTTTACAGAGCCATCGACATCCGGCCGGTAAACGGACCGGTCAGGGTTGCCACTTAAATACAGGTACTTGTCTAGTGTTGCCAGGAATGTTGCATTTTACAGTCCGTTGAAAGTTTTCAGATGTAAAAAAGAAGCTGTCCGAAGTCTGTGAGTCCACTTAAACGTCGATATTTTTTTTTTGATAACTGAATAAATTCAATAAATTTATAATTTGATTATCTTATATCTAGAAATAACGACTAGAATTAGATTATTTTTTATTAGATCTTTTAAGAAGGCTAAAACCAACAGATACCCAATAAAATACTATAGATATTTTCCAATATTTCTCGTACACAATAGGTTACCGTTGCTTCTTCATCAAATCGTAAATCTGATAGCCCAGGAGCCCAGCCCTGGGCCGATCGGATCGCAGCGATCTCTCTTTAATTATATTGTTACTGCGGCCGACCGGGGAGGTCGTGAGGTTATACCAAATAGATTATCTTTAGATGAGACCGGCTGCCGCTTGTGAATAGTCCCCTTTCATATCTCTTCTATCGAATTCTTTTTCTCCAGGTCATTATCGTTACCGACTGGATCACAAGACACTCTGATTGCTTTTAGTAATTTAGACCATTGAATGTTTGAATTATTTTTGAGAATTCTTATTGTGGTGTTGGCACGGTTCTCTCTGGTCAGTGATCGATATTTTTTTGATCGTGAGTGTTGCTTGATTGTCTGTGCTCCAGTTTTCGTATGTACGGCTCGATATTTTCAATCGTTTCGGCGGATTGGATCTATTGAGATATCTTTGGTTAATCTTTGGAGGTTAGATTGAAAAACTGAAATGGATTTTAAATTGAGAGCTGTTTAAATAGTTTAGACTTTAGAGTATTATGAGGCTGAGATAGATACAGCAGTTTAAGTTATGTAACTCAACTTGATCCAAAATATATGCTAGAGGTACTTTAGTCCTTGAATGACCAGTTTTATTTGCCATGAAGAGTTCATATCACTCAGAAGTTTAATGCGCTAAACTAAATCAGCTGACATAACAATAAATTGGGTGTTAGTCTAATTTATCGTTTCTATAATAAGGTTGATATATGATATGCTTCAACAAAAGCAATCAGCTACCAACAGATGTTCTTCGCGATTACACAAATGTCAAACGACAGCCTTTTATTACGAAACATGTTATTCTCAGCTGACATTACAAAAAGAATATAACACAAAGGTTAATAAATTACCTCTGATTAATATCGGTGCAAATGAAACATGTTAGAAGGAAGTCGAACCGTTTCTTGCTATTTATAACGTGTAATAAACATCTGTTTTGCGTAAGAACGGATGTTGGAGCCAATATTTTGTCAAATGATGGCTCTCATGTTGGTTGGTTAGCCACAATTGCAATGATTTTCTAAAGAAGTTATTAATGCCATCATTAATGTTTACATAATAGGCGTAGCATAACATACACATTGACGTGAAAAACATTACCCTCCTTTTGACCAACTAAAAAAATTGCTTTAATTTTTTTGTCGCAAACAAATAACTTGTGCTGTTGGGCTAATGACATCGCATATTTTATGTCGCGGCTGTAAAAAGCGTATGACCGCACATTCCACGGTTTGCATAGCTGTTACAAAATCGCTGCGCAAACGCACCTGCCGTACAATTACGGCGACACGCACGCGACGGTGATGTAAAAACTTACTAATTCGAGTTTCGGTCGTTTGAGATGATTTAGTTCTAGTGGTGTGGGTTTGAGTGCCATGTTCCACTTCATTTGGGTACTTACGAAGATTACCAGTTGTTGACTACAAGTTTCTTTTTATAGTGAAATTGGTGACCAGTTTTCAACTGTTTTTTAACCGACTTCCCAAAAAGGAGGAGGTTCTCAATTCGACCGTATCTTTTTTTTTTTTTTTTTTTTTTTATGTATGTTCACGGATTACTCGAAGATGGCTGGACCGATATTCAAAATTTTTTTGTTGTTTGAAAGGGTGTTCTTCACAGGTGGTCCCATGGTAAGGAGACCAGGATCTGATGATGGGATCCTGGAGAAATTGAGAGAACTCTTCAAATTTCGTACGCTTTTTTACGTCGATGATACTATAACAGTCGGCCCGACTGTCACTGTGGGTGGGTATGGGTATTAAAGATATAGTTTTATTTTAGAGCCGAAAACTGAAAAGCATAAAATAAAAAAACTTTTTACAAAAAAAA
>NWSH02000525.1:4277531-4289174 GCA_002382865.2 Heliothis virescens | reverse complement strand
TAGCCGATATCTAATACTAAGTGATGATACAATGGAATATAAACTAAGAGACATTGTTTATGTGTTTATAGAGTTTATTAAACCTTTGAGTTTTGTTCAATTTACAATAGAGAAATGATTTTTTAATTAATCCACATTGGTGATATATACTCTGAGTTTATGAATTTTCTTTCGCTATTTATGAAAGCAAAATTAACTTTATTAGTTAAAATTTGAGAGTGTTTAATATGTTAAAATAATAACGAAAAATAAACCCAATTTTTATTATTTACTTGATACATTTTTTCACTTCTATAAAATATCCATGTTGTTTGTATATGAGACCAATAAACGACCAAATTATATTTTAATCTTTATTTATTATATCAATTCCATTTCACTAGTGTGGTTGTTAAATCATTTTGGATGTAAATTCGGATTTATTTGGATCTTTACTCAAAAATAAGGTGTAAAAGATGAATATATACTTATGTATGTACATGCTTTTATATTTAGGTATAAGTTTATTAGAATGAATAAAGGTACCTATATGGGATTATTGATCTGAAACGCAAACGAATAAATCTATGAAACTTTTTAGGAACCGTATTTTGCTTTCGGTTCTGTAATTTATTTTTTTGTCTAATGGAATTCATTTCTAAACATATTTTTGGAAGACTCTTAAAAATTGATCTCTTAATGTTAGANGCTTTTATATTTAGGTATAAGTTTATTAGAATGAATAAAGGTACCTATATGGGATTATTGATCTGAAACGCAAACGAATAAATCTATGAAACTTTTTAGGAACCGTATTTTGCTTTCGGTTCTGTAATTTATTTTTTTGTCTAATGGAATTCATTTCTAAACATATTTTTGGAAGACTCTTAAAAATTGATCTCTTAATGTTAGACCAGTTGTAATAAAATTTTATGTGATGCAGCCTGTTCATATTTTGAGGCATTTTACGTAAATCGAAATCTAAAACACTAACTGTGGCGACCATTCCACTTTAAATACTGCCGATTATATTCATCTGAGTTTATAAATCAGTTCTCCGTATAAGGCTCAGAACTTACTAANCTAACTGTGGCGACCATTCCACTTTAAATACTGCCGATTATATTCATCTGAGTTTATAAATCAGTTCTCCCTATAAGGCTCAGTTACTAATATATAGGGTGACTGGTAATTAGTGACCGATACTTGAACACGTGATTCTACCCATGATTACAAACAACTTTCCCAAAGAAACTTTTTTTTTTACTCACTAGATTAGTCACAATAGCAAAATCACTTCAACCTGCACACGCGTAATGAAAGTGTCACTTTTCACTGCCTCGAAACTGTTTTCGATCCTGGTTTTAAGTTCATCTAAAGTGTTCACTAGCCCACTACGACTGCCCATTGCTTCACCATTGCCCCATTTTGAATAATAGCACATCACCATATCGCTGTCCTCACTCGCGGAGTAGTTGTACGGCACAGTGCCGGCGAGTGTCAAAAAAAAACTAATAAATGGCATCCGATGGATTTTACGGCGTAACTGTTATTTTTAAAATAAGTTTTGTAAAATTAATCCTGAAGGAGACGAAAAATAAAAAAAATCGCTTTTCCCTGTTAATTTGCAATGACAGCATTTATTAATCTAAAAACGTGACAGATTGTTAGTGGCCAATAGAACACAAAGAGTATTAACACAATTACCGTAATAGCTCATCGGGAGAAGGCGCGACTGCTAATTGCAGTTTCAAACAGCTACTGTGACTAAACTAGTGAGTAAAAAAAAAAGTTTCTTTGGGAAAGTTGTTTGTAATCATGGGTAGAATCACGTGTTCAAGTATCGGTCACTAATTACCAGTCACCCTATATAACCGATAGCCGCAATTGTCTTAAGTGTAAAATACTTCAAGATTATCATCTGCTAGGCAATCATTTATTTACTTTACGCTGCGTCTGTCAAACAATCTATTTATTCCCTCTAACGCCTATACATTCGCCATTATCAATTTTAAAGACAATATTATAAAGTGTAAAATAACCATTATGTTCTGAGATTATTATTTGACAATTTTATGGTGGTGTTGTGGATATAAACAATATGGAACGGACAACGAAAGTTGTGTTTGTGAGTTAGGATTTACGTAAAAAGTGTTTCTGTGACAAATGGACTTGGGCCCAAGTTCACCGTCAACATAAACGTCAGTTTTCATAACAGCAGTTTAATATGATTTTTTACGTTCAGCTATTTGTCATAGTAAACAGTTTCATCTGCTTAGCATTTTCCCAACTAAGTTGGGATCGGCTTCCAGTCTAACCGGATGCAGCTGAAAACCAGTGTTTNCAAGATTATCATCTGCTAGGCAATCATTTATTTACTTTACGCTGCGTCTGTCAAACAATCTATTTATTCCCTCTAACGCCTATACATTCGCCATTATCAATTTTAAAGACAATATTATAAAGTGTAAAATAACCATTATGTTCTGAGATTATCATTTGACAATTTTATGGTGGTGTTGTGGATATAAACAATATGGAACAGACAACGAAAGTTGTGTTTGAGAGTAAGGATTTACGTAAAAAGTCTTTCTGTGACAAATGGACTTGGGCCCAAGTTCACCGCCAACATGAAGTTCAGTTTAATATGAATTTTTATGTCAATGAATTGTCATAGTAAACAGTTTCATCTGCCTAGCATTTTCCCAACTGAGTTGGGGTCGGCTTCCAGTCTAACCGGATGCAGCTGAAAACCAGTGTTTTACATGCCTGTCTGACCTCCACAACCCAGTTACCGGGGCAACCCGATCCCCATTGGTAAGACTTGTTGTCAGACTTTTTGGCTTCTGACTACCGATAACCACTGCTAAAGATGGTAAAATGACAGCGTGAACCCACCAGTTTATCGTGCCTTCCGAAATACGGAAGAACTCGTTACGACAAGATGGTCAACCATTCACGGACTGACCACGCCAAGCGTTGCTTAACTTTATGATCGATCGGTCCGCGCGGCTTTGACTTAGCCACGAGCTCTTCTTAACTTAGCCACAATTGTTTTGAGAAAAACGGTCGTTTATGTAGTCGGTGAGCTTGGGCCTCGGAANAAAAAAGTTTCTTTGGGAAAGTTGTTTGTAATCATGGGTAGAATCACGTGTTCAAGTATCGGTCACTAATTACCAGTCACCCTATATAACCGATAGCCGCAATTGTCTTAAGTGTAAAATACTTCAAGATTATCATCTGCTAGGCAATCATTTATTTACTTTACGCTGCGTCTGTCAAACAATCTATTTATTCCCTCTAACGCCTATACATTCGCCATTATCAATTTTAAAGACAATATTATAAAGTGTAAAATAACCATTATGTTCTGAGATTATCATTTGACAATTTTATGGTGGTGTTGTGGATATAAACAATATGGAACAGACAACGAAAGTTGTGTTTGAGAGTAAGGATTTACGTAAAAAGTCTTTCTGTGACAAATGGACTTGGGCCCAAGTTCACCGCCAACATGAAGTTCAGTTTAATATGAATTTTTATGTCAATGAATTGTCATAGTAAACAGTTTCATCTGCCTAGCATTTTCCCAACTGAGTTGGGGTCGGCTTCCAGTCTAACCGGATGCAGCTGAAAACCAGTGTTTTACATGGACCGACTGCCTGTCTGACCTCCACAACCCAGTTACCGGGGCAACCCGATACCCATTGGTAAGACTTGTTGTCAGACTTTTTGGCTTCAGCCTACCGGTAACGACTGCTAAAGATGGTAAAATGACAGCGTGAACCCACCAGTATATCGTGCCTTCCGAAACACGGAAGAATTCGTTATGACAAGATGGTCACCTATCCACGGACCGACGACGCCAAGCGTTGCTTAACTTTATGATCGATCGGTCCGCGCAGCTTTGATTTAGCCACGAGCCCTTCTTAACTTGAGAAAAACGGTCGTTTATGCAGTCGGTGAGCTTGGGCCTTGGATGCAGAATGTATTAAGCGCCTCGTGTGCTGTCTAGCGTCGTCGCGATTATCTCAGATTTAGAAGGAGTTATTATTGTCAGGAGTATATTTTTAGCTTGTGTTTTGATCTATCTTGCTTTCATAATGTAATTAATAGTAGTATATCAAGTTTACTATTACTGTTTGTTTTATTTGTTGTTGTCACGTAAGTCATATTTGGTAAGCCGTTTAAAGTAGAGGGAGCGTTGATTAGATTGTTCTGAATATGGAACAGACGTTGACTTTCCGACTTTGCGATTACGATGTGTTCACATATTATACTCCAATTTAAAGCTTTCTTGCCTCATAACTTTTCTAAGGGTAGTTTTTGGTTTAGATCCTGAAAGAACATTCAGGATATAAGCATTCACCTCTTACTCATGGTTTGCTAGGCATACATTCACTCTTGGTATCATTCAATCACTTTAGGAGAAGTTATTAGAATGACAACGTTCAACTATTTTTCTTAACTTTCAGCCATCCAGGGTCTTAATTCAGCAATCGCAGTATTATTTCAGCCAGCATTTACAAAGGCACGTGAACTCCAACATAGTCTACAGCAAGTCTACACATTTTACGCAACGAAACAGTCACTGTTTTCAACCCACACTGACAGTACTGTAGGTATTATGAGAACCAATCAACACTCATCGATTCATACGTCATTATACATTACGCGGTTCCTAATACAGAGGCTGGAGTACGCTCTGAGAGCATGTAATTCACTGGAACTGTATAAGTTCTGTCTATGCGAAACAGTCTATCAGATTACTTAATACTCTATATAGTGATAGCTTTTTTTGGTTGGCAATCATCAAATGACTTTCCCGCTGTAGATGCAGCGTGAGGGATTGTCGTAGTCTCTTACTGACTAAAATCTACTATTTTCATTCTGGAGTCCTTCATGTACCAGGCCCGCAGTAATTCTTTCGAACAGTTAATCGGAATTATAGGTCACTTATATATTTTCTATCACATCGTCACGTACACTCACACGCGACAAAATTGATAACCACTAACTCGTCACACGATTATGAGCCGTGCTCTTGTACTTATGGCAGAGGAGAAGGCATGGCAACGGTTTCAAACGTCTCCAGGTAGTTAGACGCTCTAAGGGCTCTCTCTAAGGGCAGTGCAGCAGTGCACCAAGTGGCAGCGAGCTCATTGTTCCGCCGACTTGCGCCCACATTACGTTTCTATACCCTAAAGTCGATAGAATTGTTCGTTTGCACAATTCTAGTTTGGCTCCGACCGATATGGGTGAAGTGGATTTTGTATTAAATTATTGCGGTTAAGGATTACGGGGAGTTGGGTTTAAATTCGTCTATAAGTAGTTGAACATTATATCCGAATTCTTGAAGCTTGTTCTGACTACATCTTGTTCTGATTTTAAGGTTTGTGAAGGTATTAAAAATATTTTCCACAAAAATAAATTAATCTTAAAATCAACAACAAAAGCATTTCTTACAATACGCTCAAAACTCAAACTATTAAAACATAAGGTCACCACGATTTCCGGGTGCAGTGGAGCCCGTTCGTACCGTCTTATTGTGGGCTGCGCGCGCGCCGATTAGCATTGAGAAGGTCACAGGGTGCGTAGGCTAGGCGTGCCGAGGAATGCCGAACGCGCTTCGTGGCATTTCGGCTGCCCCAACTGGTTGTGATTTAAAACGCCTGTTTACACCCCGGCTTGATTGTCATTTGTTATAATGAGTAAGGCTGTGCCCACACTACCGGTTTGTGCGAGCGATTTCAGTTGGAAGTTTCGTAGGTGTTGTGAACCCACCTTTATAGAGTGTGCAACCATGTCTGATGTACACGTCAGCATTGTCTTTTAAGTTTTTTAAGCTGTTTTTAAGTAGTTTGTATTTTCCATTCCAACTAGATCTCCAAAATTCCAAAATGATTTCCAAAATTACCTGAAACAATACAAAATAAGTTTTAGATATAATGAACACATTCAAAACTGGGCTACTGTAAAATTTCTGAAAAGACTAGACGGATAGATAGATATAGCAGTGTTAAATAATTTAGTGTAATTTATCAGTGTATTTATTTAAATAAATTATATTTAGAAGTGAAATGTAAAGTTAAGAAAAAAAATGTACCTAGTATAAAAAATACCTAGCTTCGTATAAAGTAATAGAAGTCAAGTAGGTAGATCTTATATTTAAGTGTTATTTAAAAAGTAATTGCTAATCCTAATAAAATAACGGCTATCATTTAAATATATATCATCAATCGATAAATCTATCAATTTACTTCTTAGAATTATATCTCGTCAACTATAACAAGCCAAACATTCATCTACGAGTATACCTATTTACTTTCGCGACGGAGGGGTCATCGATTCGTCAATGTTTTTTGTACAGGCGACAGCACATCAAGTTACCACAAACTGTCAAATTTCTGCAATAGAATTTCCACCTTATCACAATAGAGGTAGGTTAATATTTGACTGGTAAAATTTGATAGATTCGTTTACGTTGACCTGCTGTCGTCTGTACCTAACAAAACTACCTACTTGACAAACATCAGAGTGAAAGTTTATTAGACAGGTCGACTAAGGATTATGTTAATGTCGTTGATAATCTCCATCCATTAACTGGTTGATAAGTAAAGGTCAGAATTGAAGCGGTGGCCGTCAATGGATTGCTCTTGTTTTTTGTATAGTACTGGACGTATTTTTGTATGTGGTAGCTGTTTGTTCGGGGTGTGCATTGAGGAATGAATAAGGACCAGTAATGATTATATGTGTATTACAATTTATTTGCAATTCAAAATTTTGTGAATGACACTACGTATGACATCTTCAAAAAAATGATGCTGCATATTAGTTAAAAAATGTTAGAATGATAAGAAAATCACTTCATTTAGAAACTGATTCTGAAACAATTTTGTGTTATAATTAAATCAACTTAGTGATTGAAATAGAGTAATTACAAAAATTACAATTGTACAAAAATATAAATAGCATAGAATTTGTTAATCAAAATATAACCATATCGTAAGTTAAGTAGTAAATTCCTTGGATCCTCGGTACATCGATTGAGCATTCTGGCTGTGTGCTCAGTGTCACGGGATCGCGTGCTACACGGAAGATCCTTTTAACTTGTACCTTCTTAAGATTCTTAGTTCGAGAACCAAGTGTAAGCAGGATATAATTCTGTATGTCAACATCAATATATATTAAATTTAAAAAAGGATTTTTTTTAAATTACATCATTATCAGCCATTTTATCGCCTGTTAGGCCCAGGCCTCCTCTCACACAGACAATTTTTATTTATTATTTTATTATAACAAATACTAACTTATTTAACATGACCAATTTGAAGCAAAAATGACTACTTAAAAGGCACATAAATAATACCAAATACCTGACGGCAGATTTCAAAACAACTTGATGGCTCAAACCAGACGTTCAAACCTCCGGGTAGCCAGCCCGCCATCCAGTCAATAACGAACAAAATTTATTACGTAGCTTGCCTTCAATTTGCATTTCTATTCGTTAAATTTCAACCTCGTTTATTACGATTGGTTGACGGTCGGACACATGCAAATCTGTCGCACTACCAAAGGTTAATGTGATTCTGTACGCGTCACTTGTCTTCTTAGAAAAATGGCGGACGACGCCTGACTGCCGATTGGTTTTCTATTGTCGATAACAAGAATTTAGATTTAAATTCGGTAGTTGTTATTTGTAGGCTTAAAAGGTCTCTTAAGATTTCGCCTGTATTTCCGCCGCGTTTTTATTATTTTTAACCGACTTCCGAAAAAGAAGGAGGTTCTCAATTCGACCGCTTTCGAACAACTGACTTCTGTCGACTTCATGTTGTACGAATGCTCCAAATTCGTAAGATGACGTCATTTGTTTCATGAAGATCACGGGCAGACGTACCTACTTCTTCTTCTTCTTTTGAAGCTTTGAACATCAACCATTAAAATAGTGCTAATGCACATGTATAGCGATTCACTCACTCATCTTACAGCGTTTTCACACCAGCTGATTTTCCGCTTGGTTTTTTCGAATGACATCGCTCGGACCGTTCAGGAGGTATGTAGCTTACGACTAACAAAGTTCTGGTGCAAATATAAAATAAAATCAAGCGACAGTTTTTGCCGCTCGGAATGAAAAAAGTCCACCAGTGTGTAAGCACTATTATGATGACCCGAAAATTCGACCACCCATACACTCTTACATTTTAATTTAATAACACCCATTCACTAACAACATTAACAACAAATCGGTTTATAACACTTCTAATCAATTAACTCCCGTTACACTAACTTTAAAGAGCTAAATATTACATTACAAGGCTTGCTCCCTTTTGCTATCTAAAAGACATTAACCGGAAAATTGCGTTCACAAGAGTAGTGTTTAGTTTCATAGGTTTCTCATAAAGTTCTAAATAGCTACAGATAATGCCATACAGAAGATTTGTTTTTTTTATTACAAATAGGGTCTCACGAAGAAGAACCGGCAAGAAACTCCATGGACACTCTTTTAAAAAAGCAAGTGTTGACAATAGTTTTCTTACAGTAAAAGCTATTCCTGAGAAAGTTATACAATGCAAGTGAAGCTAATACGATGTGTAATGACTATCCTGTAATATCCCATTGCTGGGCAAAGGCCTCCCATCTTGCTTCCACACTTCCCGATTCTTCGACCGAGCCCACCAATCTCGATGATAGGAGTCTAGGTCGTAACAACATCTCTTCCAGGGCCTACCCTCTTTCCATAGAAAAGTAGTCAAATTAAAAAAAATCCTATCTGTCAGTTAGCTATCTGGAACTTTATCTGGAACCTGTGAAACTGACCGTAATAATTTAACTAAAATCCAGGTAATAGTTTGCAGGACTAGTGGTTTTAACCGTTAGTTTGAACTACAATAGGACGGAGCGTGGTGAATTGGTTTTGATTAGTGACCTCGGTCAGTGTTGCTACCTTAGTGGTTTGTACGCCTTGATGATAATCTTCCCGGCTTCCATGGCGAGCCGTGAGATTATCTTTCCTATCAAAGAAGGTAAAAAAAGGATTTTCAAAATAAAATTGGCCCCATTAGTCTAGTAGTCTCAATTGTTGCTGCTGAGGTTGACATTATAAAACAGGACCAAGTAAAGTGTTCTAAAAAATACAATCCAATTTAGGACCAAGTCAAATATTCTTATGAAAGTCATAGACTTTCACTAAACCCAGTCGATTAAATAATAACTTTTTAGTTATGTATTTGCATGATATACGAGTACATTTAATGTGTGTTGACAGAAATAATTAAACGACACACATGGATACTGCATTCCCATTTGTTTAAAATTCTGTAAGTAAATGACATAATAATATACTTTATTTATGAAATCCACATACTCTACGAAAAGTTCTGAGAATTCGTAACGGCTACTTAGACTCAATCTCGCGTCGACATTCCTATTTATAACTATAAACACGTCTTTTATTACATGTTTAGTTTAAAAGACGTTTTGTGACCACTAATAGGCCAAAATAGAGAGTAAATAGAGTTTTTATCCGTCTCAAAAAGGTATGAAAATGACTTTATAGTATCTTTGTAATTATACACATGGAAGCGATATATTTATTTTAATTATTTATATATAGAACAACTACTGCTTTTCCTCAAGATTCTCCCCGCTTCCCTAATGAACAACTACCCGTACAAAGATAAACAGTAGCTTAAGTCCTTTCTCAGGCTCTAGACTATTTGGGTTTAAGAGCTTTGGACTCAACAGTAGTTTGCAGTACCTAGTTTTACATTTATAATATTAGGAAGGACTTGACACATTTAGGTACATGGCAGCTTTAATCTTAAGAATAGTTAGCCTGACTTTAAACTCAATTAGTTCTATGAATTATATTTAAGTACTTGTACTAATAAATCAAATAACTTTATTCTGAGACATTAATTTACGACACTGCGCCCAAAGTAATCAGTATAAAATGAGCTTTCAAATCATTGTCATGTTAAATTCCAGTAGCTTTAGATTACGCTTAATAAACATTCAAAGAGCCCCTTTGTAAATATTATTATTTAAGATTTCCATCTCAATATGTCTTGTAAATCAGTCGTGGCGTATGCTAAATGTGTCGTTAATGTAATGTGGTGTGAAATGAAACGACATTGGTAGCTTTTCAGACGGCCATATTGAATTAAACGAAGAGTCTTCGTAAAGTACATACCTATAAATGTAAATTAAATTAATAAAAGTTATAGAAATAGGTGATTGAAAAGGGTTATTTGTTGATGTTTTTCATCAATCATTTGGGAAAGTGCGTTAGTTTCAAATTGAATTGATGTACTGGCTTAGTGATTAACGAATGATTAATTTTGCTTATGTTAATACAAGTGTGTGATACATTTCTGCAAGCCTAATAAGTTAGAGAGAAGATAATTATCCTGTTTACAAATTGATAAGCTTATTTTCCTGTTTCTTAAGAGATACAGTTTTGATTCACACGAAGGGTATTTATTTACTGCACATAAGATTTAAGTATGTTAGGACGAAAAAAATACAAATTAAAGTTGAGGTACCATACGTAGATCTATGATATTTTTCCAAATTGTACTAATTTTGATTTTAAAGTTTAATTAGAATTGAATATAGCAACATATAAAAAGATGGTGCAATATAAACACTGCGAATGACATTTTACAAAACATAATATAAATAAGATTTGCACGTAGGCGCAGCGGTCAAAAGTCGCGGACGCGTGGGATTACGGTCGGGTCCCAGGTTTGACTCCGTGTTACGTCACCGTCACCCACTGTTGGGCCTCTTTCCCACGCTTACCTTAAACTGTTCCGAATTAGTTCTGCTATTGATACGATTATCAAGGGATAGTTTGGGTAATCGAAAGTTTTAGTAAAAACGGCAGCCAATTAACGGTGATGATAATTTGATGTTTTTTTCGAAACCAAAGCGATCAATAGTCGATAAGTTTTATACCTACGTATTTTTTAAATTGTCATGATTCAAATTTGTTGCATGATTAAAATTGCAAAATGTTAGTTACACTAGAAACGCATGTGCATTAAAAGCATGAACTTTTACATCCTAGTCTTTCTCCCAATGATAACACGGCATCGCGCATCGCTGCAGTGAGCGATATAGGTATCTGAGGATTTCACAGAAAGTATGCAACATGAGATCGCCTCATCACTTACCACCGGTTTGCAGTGTCGTTTATTACAATCACACAAAAATATTTAATGGGAGCCTCTATCATTGCTAATTACGGAGCGAATCATGGACTTTTGGACTTCGCATCGTCACGATTACAACCGAATGTATGTGCCAACAGTCCATGCCATGAACAAAGTCTAAGTTCATAGCATATTATTTCTTCAACCAACCAATAGAAAAACAAACAAAATATTTTACCGTTTACCTTCAAAATCTTCACAATTCAACAATCAAAAAGGCTTATAATATAGTTGCGCATAATTCTGCATAGTTTATTCGCGACAGACATAATAAGCGCTAACTCGGTGACCTGCGCCCACGCAGCCGCGGACGTGTTTAGACACGGTCGTGTTGCATGCTCAGGGTTAGGCCCATTGCACGATGTCGATTTTTACGACTTGACAGACTTTCATAAAACATTCCATTTCTCCTCTCTCCTCTCGTGATGTCAAGTCATAACATATTTCT
>NWSH02000525.1:4199252-4209345 GCA_002382865.2 Heliothis virescens | reverse complement strand
GCGGCCATTTGACGGCCGGTTAAGGTTAGGTTATAGTTAAGGTTAAATCGAGCAACCCGGCCTTAGTGGTAAAAGTCGTAACGTGATAATAATATTTCCGTTTTAGGAACGACAATAGCCTTAATTTTCCCACTGCAGAGAACAGGCTCCTGCACATAGGAATAAGGAATGAGCATTAATCACTCCGTTTGCTCAAGGCGGATTAGCAATTTCAGACTAAAAGTCCAGGTTTTCCTCAAGATATTTTCCTTCACCTTTGGAATATTTAAGTAGGTATAATTTTTATATTGAAGTAAAGTAACCAATAGTTTCCAATCCCTGAGCTAGTCTTTCTCAATAATGTTAGTAAAATGTTTATGTGGAGTTGTTCCTGTTAGCAGTGCTTAGGTTCGGACCACCCCGTTGTGGGTGACGGAGGGTTACAGGCGATAGGAAATTAATTTAACCTTAGCAGAACCTGTTACTTTTTACGCTATTTCCTGATTAATGTTCCTAATTAATTTGTGGTCTAATTTAAACATTAAAATTTTAAGTCAAAGCGGTTTAATCTGTGATCACAGGTTACAAAAGTATTCAAATACTTTATTAATAGGTTTCACTATGTCCTGCTAGTAAAGCGTACAGACATTATTTAAATTTTATTCATCAGAACCTTAATCAATAATATTATAGACTACGTTTTGAAAATATAGATGATTAATTAAATTAATGATCTTTCCCATTATCAGAAAAAACATAAATACTGTTAAAGATTATCTTAGAAAAATATTTAAATTCTACGTGACAAATGTTAATGAAGTAAATATCAACATGATACTAACATTGCTACGGAATAACATTACTAACAACTTAATGAATAATTAATAGATAATTTCCTTAATTTATTCAGCGTTGAAAGTTGTGTAAATCTCTACTTGTGTAGTTAGCATACACCTAGTATACGCTGGCATATTAACTTTACTATCTTACACATATACGAGTATATACTGTTATGTAGTTATACTTCGTTATTTTACATACTTTACTAGAATTGAGACTTACGCTCAGGTCCACTGAAAACTTATGTTTTCAGATAATAACTCGTTTTAGGAAAATTGACACTTATAGGTACGTCAATTTTGCTAAAATGACTTATTACTATGTATTTTCACGTGTAACTTTCAAAATAAATAGTTGCTATGTGAATAACGAATGTTTATGTTATCGGTGAAAATGGAAGTAATAAATATAAAGGTTATCTTGATGTTTATAATTTAGGTATAATAGGTTGATGAAATAATCATACAACAATTCATAGATTGATCAATCAGCGATTACTGAGCCACGAGCCATTTCTCAACAAAACTATCCCACAGAAATATATCATCAATCAGTCGTTAACATAGCTCAGAGGCATCATGAATCACAATAACCATTTTATTATACACTATTACATCTAATTAACTGTTTTGTTTAATACCCGAATACGTTACGCACATTGACCGGACAAAACAGCTGTCATTAAGGTGATTGATGCCGGTTACAGTACGAAATGACCGCACTGAGTTTAATCATGTTTCTTAACCCAATTAATAATGATATCTCTACTATATCATTAATATGAAAAAAATTTTCGTTGTTCTTTTTGTTAAGGCGATGTTATTTGTGTTTCTTTCTTTTTTGATGTTAAAGTGACTTTAATGCAGGCAGCTAATGGCCGGATTCAGAGCATCCTATTGGTCTAGTAATTTTTCTCTTAAAAATGAAAGATCGACCGATACGTCGGGAGAAAAGAGGTATCATAAACATTTATAATTCCATCGCGAGTAAGACCCGGTTGTTATCTAAAAAAGTCAATGTTATCCCATTACCTTTTTTGCCAAAATTCCCAAACTCTGTTTTTGAAATGGTCAGTTTGGTCAGTCACAATTTTTCCATATGAACTTCTCCTTAAAATTGCAAAATCACAATGCTTTCTATTCGTCAGTAATAAGGACGATATTCGAAAACAAATGACTTCGACAATGCGGTCATTTGGCGGTAATAATTAAGTCAATGGCGAACATGTTAATCCATGTCTTAATGTGCTCATTTGACAGGTAAAGTAATTATTGCTTTTAATTTTTTTGACGGATATAATATACGCTTTGATTTATGTAGTGTTTTATTTCAGTTGTGCCAGAACATTTTAGCCTTAGGTTATGAAATGTTACTACATCTTGAAGGATGGAAACTTATCAAGTATGTAGCAACGTGCGTATTCAATCAAGCCATCATCAGCCTTTTCACTAGGACATTGCAGGGTGTAGACCTTTTCTCATATTGAGTAAGGAATCGCTCAACATGTAATGCTCGAACTTTTCCTCTAACTGTAATGCCAAATGACACCAATCATACCAATGCAATTCTTTACTTCGAAAACTTTTAGGAGTTTTGAGCACTTGATATCATTATGCCGGGGGAAATATATTTTGAGCAAAAAATTAAAAAGATTAAATAAAAGCAAATAATAGTTTTATCAGGTTGTGTCATTTGTTTATTTTTTTTTTATTAAATATAAATAACATAGGTACAATTTTCTTATATCAATAGTATTACATGAGGTGCTAGGTCAAACAGGTAGCTATAGAGCCGCATCCTACTAATAGCTTGTTTACAGTCATAATATATTCTTAGTTTATTTAAATTAGCGGACGTGGAGAATGAAATAAAGGAATACTTATGTTTCAGATGTGTGCAGACAGACATACATGAACAGTGGTTTTGACAGTGTAAAAAGCAACGAAGATTCACCGGCTTCCACAGATGTTTTAAAATTATTGAATTATGTGTTAAAAAACCTAACCTATTAAAAAAGCCTATGCGTTGACCAAAGAATTTGGAAAATGCGTCCAGCCTTTTGGTCACGATTTAAGCTAACAGCGATGCGTATGAGTTTTTTTTGTTTAGTTCCATACCTTCGAAAGGTCATGTAGCTATATCTCTCCAACCTACTGGAATTATTCATATTGGTATCAAGATGGCTTTTGTTTTTTACTTCGACATAAGCACTTACATTCAAAGACGCTTGCTCTCATGGTAGTCGTCGTAAGCACTTCATTAACTATCATCTCCATGCCACGCTTCGGGTTCCGATCTAAGACACGGCCGCACACAATTATCAGGCCAAAGGTGTGTATGTCAAAGCTATATTATGCATTGACCTCGAGATTTTGCATAGATATACTGTGATGGAGAAGTTATTAAGTTTCATTATTAGAAGACAGTTGGATATATAGGTATAAGGCTTTATTTTGTAAGCATCTTTTAAAACAAAGACGCAGCTATGTGGTAAACCATTTCTCTTAACACTTTCCCCATTCCATGAATCAAATTTGATACACACCAATTGTTTTACTATTGTGTCTACTTTGTGGATAATGAATGGGTTAAAAAAATGTGATATTCATATCCGCATGTGAATTTCGTAATAGTGAAGTTTATTTCTGAAAGATTTTTTCAACCATAATGTATTTCTAAAATAGTTTTATTAAGAAAAAATAAATAACAATCAATCTTTGCCAGTATTTGGATGTATAAATTTACTCACTATACTATCTTTTCACGTGGAAAACATCTCTGCATTTCTTGACAAATAAGGCTAACATAAGTTCATCTCCTGCCGCACTCAAATGTAAATTTATAACATAAGTTTACAGTTTTGTCTTTAAAGTTGAATGTAGGTTAAGTTCGTCATTTTTATAGAACATCGTCGATATATGTCTTCAACAAAAGATAATAATATTTTTGCTAAACGTGCAAACTTACCTACCTATATTTTTTGAATGCAGAATTGAATTTGAACTAAGAATAAGTTTTATATTTTGGAGCACTGAATTTTTTTGTAACGTAAGCTAAAAAAGTCCGAAATTAGGAATTCAGTCTAATATGCCACAACAAAAAGCTTTCCTGAATTCAGGATACCATTGAAAATTTACAAAGAGTGTTTTTGTTCTATTCAACATTAGCAATTCATATACTTCAAAGAATGTATGCTGTAGCATAAATTCTTTGAAATGCTGTCAGTAGTGATTGTTGACTACATTTTGAACAAATTAACTAAATGATTTGATATTTAATTGCCTAATTGATTCTTATTGCACTTATAAAAACACTACAGCATAAACCTACTCAGAGGAAAACATAATTTAAGTTAAATTATTACAACAAGTAAGGATGCTATTAATTATGAATTATTAATTATTAAGCAGCAGCTTCACCCACACATAACCGGAACGAACAATGGTGATGTGGAGCGAGGATGCGCGGAGGTCGGGCCAAGGTTCGAAGCCGGCCGGTGTCTTTTGTTCCTCACAGCTATGTAGGTTAGACATGAAAACACTTCGTTTTATTGTTTTCAAGTTTCATGGTAAACAGTGTCGATGAGGTTATTATAAATGAGCTGTACATAATGCTGGTTTTTCTACGTTTACATTAGCACAACTGATTACACTGTGTGTGTGAGTTGTCATTAGCTGCGTGATATGAGACGACAGGCGAATCATCACACTATATAAATTCATCATGTACGCTATAAATGGGCGATTGATTAGGCACGACAATTTAAAATAAGTTTTTTTTTTATATTATGAATAAACTGACATGAATTTCAAACCTCAAAACGCCTAATTCTCTATATCCACAATCATTATATCACTGTAACTTGTCCAACTAAACTCTATGTCAATAGAGCTGAGATTCCCGTGCACATTGCATCACGTTCGAACGGCAATCCTTCGCGAATCGTCTGCGCGTTCCGTCCTACATTCGACCTTCGATCCTGTCAGGTCGCGGCGGTGACCGGCCATCCACTATTAGCATACAGACAAAGCCTCCGCAATGAATAAGAACACTTGACGCACGGCAGGCTTGGAGCGCTAAAATGCTGCTCTGTGGCTACTTTGATTTCTTTTATGGTGACTTTGGTTTACTGCTGCAGAATTTTTTGACCACCCAAAACGGTCGTTGATTTTAACGTTAAGTACCTTTTAGTAAGTTAAGTATATAACTTCCTAAAAATGATCTAGACGAAATCAAGGATTGCAATCCGAATGCCAGTTGTAATGCCTTGTAGTTTGTTACGTATTCCTGTAAACTTGTTCTTTTTATATCAAGAAAGAAAGATTTAATATCGATTTCTTTTTAATAAAAGAAAACTTAATTCGAAGAACAATTTTAAGATACACAAATAAATACTCATCTAATCATTACCTACTACGCTTGCTTAATTATTGTTTTGTATAATTCATTCATATATCTTAGCTCCAGATTCTCTTGCAATGTATAACTTTCTCAGGGATAGCTTGTACTTAATGTAAGAAAACGATTGTAAACACGTGTTTTTTAAAAGAGTATCCATGGAGTTTCTTGCCGGTTCTTCTCCATGAGACCCACTTCTTCGAACCGTGCAACTAGCTTGACGTTTCAAGAGAGCTTTTATAGGCCTATTTGAAATAAAAAACTTTTGATTTGATTTGATTTGACTCATTTAGTAAATAATTCTCATCATCAAACACATTTTTTTTCAAATATTATTTTCTTTGCATCATTTTAGCGCCGCCATTGTGAATCGGCTGCCTTTATCATGCAAACGCGACACTTTTGGCTCAGTTCACATTTCTCGGTCGAAACAATGTTATGGTTACGACAACCTCATGGAAAAACCGACGTTTGCTTTTCTAGAAAATAAATAAATAATTGGTACTAACATTTTTGGTATGTTTTTTTGAACGTCTACNTCTTGTTTTATGGGGACTGTGTTTTTATGACTGCTTTAGGACGTTTCGCCACCCAAAACGTTCTCATATTAACCTAAAGTACCTTACATTAAGTAATAAAACACATAAAATTTTCTAGACGAAATCAAGGATTACGATAAGAATGTATTTAACTGTATCTAAAATACAGGGCACTGTAGTTTCTTACGTATTCCTGTAAACTTGTCCTTTTTATATCTACCAATATAATTTCTGATGAAAGGTTTTTAACGCTGTCCTTAACCCGTGAGTCATATTTTATGTGATACACACCAATTGTTTAACTATTGTATCTACATTGTAGACAATGAATGGGTTAATATACATTTTTTTAAAAGAAAACCTAATTCAAATATCTATTTGAAGATATAAATACACAAGTCAATACTCATTTAGTAAATAATTCTCATCATCAAACACATTTTTATTCAAGTATTATTTTCTTTGCATCATTTTAGCGGCGCCATTGTGAATCGGCTGCCTTTATCATGCAAACGCGACACTTTTGGCTCAGTTCACATTTCTNTCATTTAGTAAATAATTCTCATCATCAAACACATTTTTTTTCAAATATTATTTTCTTTGCATCATTTTAGCGCCGCCATTGTGAATCGGCTGCCTTTATCATGCAAACGCGACACTTTTGGCTCAGTTCACATTTCTCGGTCGAAACAATGTTATGGTTACGACAACCTCATGGAAAAACCGACGTTTGCTTTTCTAGAAAATAAATAAATAATTGGTACTAACATTTTTGGTATGTTTTTTTGAACGTCTACTTGATTAATCGCAATGCAGTCATACTTACTAGCTTCCAACGAATCCTGTATAAATTCTAGTTGGGTACGTACATATGTCGCAGCCAACTAGTTGAATTAGCCAGCCAATTGGGCGCCTAGGCGGTTAATAAAACGTCGACATCCAACTGTACGCCTAGGCCGATAGTTGATTGAACTAGAATCATTCAACGTTTAACAACTTGGCTTATTGAAAATCAGCCCTTTTAAAATGACTAAATTCCATCCCGCCAAGTATATGTCGCTGTCTGTTCGTATAATCCGCCGTATTACATNACTAACATTTTCGGTATGTTTTTTTGAACGTCTATTTGATTAATCGGAATGCAGTCATAGTTACTATCTTCCAACGAATCCTGTATAAATTCTATGTAGTTAGGTACATACATTGGCTTGCCTAAGTACAACCTTAGTATTTAAACCATGATCAAGCATTTCTATTATTGGTCTGAGTGACAAAATAACATCACCACATTTTCAACAAAAAGTCCTAAATGTGCAATGTGCATCATTTAATATTTATCTTTACTATAAATAATTGCGAAAGTAACATATTCTGTCTGTCTTCAGGCTTTCAGTCAATACGTAGAATAAAGGTACAGACGACAGCAGGTCGACGTATACGAATCAAATTCAGTCAAATTTTATCAATCAAACATTAACCTACCCCCAATGCAATAAGGTTGAAAATCGATTGCAGAAATTTGACAGATTGTGGTAACTTGATGTGCTGTAGTCTGTACACTGATAGTCTGGAGAGCCTGAGAAAGGACACAGGCTTGCTGGTTATCCGGTTGCGGCAAGTGGTTCACCTGGGACGTCAATGCTGTCAAATGCACAGCTGGTTCCCCATATATTTCAACAAGCACATAGTATACATTATGTTTAACAATATATTGTAAATAGCAGTGAATAATTAACGCAAACATGTTTATTGCACCATATCACCTTCTCAGACCCTGGGTCAAGAGTCAGGAGCCGTTGAGGGCATCAAGACGGAAACACTTCATCAGATTAACGTATTGTCGGACTCAATTTAGCTCCAGCTATTTAGGGTCCTTATGGTATGTATAAGCTAGGTGGTTCCCTCGTCCTTAGATACTTAAATCTCTTGAAAGTATTAAAGACACAGCCGGATTACCAAGAAAATTTAAGAGATGGATTTTATCTTCGCAGTAGCAAAAATAAACTCTTATATGTATCAGAAATTTTAACCATTTCAGGGCATGGTCAACCTTTACCATAAAAAGACGACCGATACCAAAAAGAAAATGTTCTAACCTTAAATAGTACGAAAAGTCACTTAATGAATCATTAAACGTTAGGCAATATTAAGATCGAACCTACAGGAAGTCCTAAACGCTGAATTAGCAAATAGAGGACGCTCTTATAATAGTCAAAACCTAAGTTACAGCCTTCTTTGTCAATTAAATCAACGGGCACTTATTGCGTCACCCACAGGCCGTAGGGTCGAGAGCTGCGCCCGCGCTGGGCCAGGCGATGGAAACCCCCGCTTGTAAGGTATTTCAGGACTTCTCTTTTGGAACATTTTTTTTTAACAATATATGTGACATGGAAAATAAAAGATGAAGTAGGAGTATTGACATATGAGGAAAACTTTGTTTACCCTAGATCTTTAAATTGGGATGAAAAATTTTGTTTCATATTCTTATTTGTATTTCCGTGAAAAACTCAAAAGAGGTCAAATGTAAGAAAACTCCAGGGATCTCGAAATTCCTTACATACTTACTTGCATATTGTGTCAGCGAACACAGGGTGTCTCCATTCAACAAGTCATATCAAAATTACAGCGTTTGTATCAATTAAATCAGCGGGTAGTTATTGCGTCACCCTCAGGTCGCTGCCGGGGTGACACCCGCGTCTAACGTATTGTCCTGCTAGGCAGGCTGGGCTTCGAAAGTGCATTGTTTATCGTCATTGTTGATGTTATGTGATGGGGTTCAGTGTTGGTGGGATCAGTAGCTTAGAATAATAAATTGCATTTTATAAGGTGCTCTCCGATGGTACGTTCTGCATCGCCGTACGTCTGCAATGGTTTAAGCAGGAGAGACACTTGTCTTAAATCTACACATTCTTATGACTACGTCCTATGCTCTAAGAAGGGAAACAATCTGTTTTCATTAATAGATAATAAAGAAACAATAGTAGACTTACTTTTAGTTAGTATAAAGCAAATAACACTAAATAAACTAAAAAAACGTCCCAAAAAGATTCTCGCACACCATTAAAAAAACTCAACAACATACTTGTAAAAATAACTACAACAGCTAAAACAAGCATCGTTTATCATCCTAACCTGAAAAACTGAACAATGAGTTATTATAAAAACATTTACCTACGAATGTAAAATACATAGTTATGCACAAACAATGCACAGAAACTAGATGCATTACGTGTCAAACATGATCGCTGCGACCTTGCAACGGGCGGCGACCGGTAACAGACACTGTATAGGGAATTACAGAAGTTTCGATTTGTTCAGTCAATTGAAAACTTGAGTTTAATTAATACAAAATAAAGAAAGTATCCAAGCATACAGGCTAATTTTCTTAGTTTCATAAGATTTCGAGTTTATAATGTTTGGGAAAAAGTTTAACACTTGTGTCCTTTAATAACATGAAATCACTTTAATTGCCTTTCATCTCAACGGGATTTTTTTTTCTTTTGAGTACTATATTTAAATTTTAAAGAAATACGCCTCTTCATTTGACCGCATCATCATCGTCAGCATTTTTATCGTTCCACTGCCGGGCACAGGTCTCGTCTCACACAGAAAATATCTAAGTGCTAATTATCACGCTTATTCAATGCGGTTTGGCGACGTAACTAACATAAACTAACGTGTTGTTATTCTGTATCACCTGCGCAGTGACAGAATCAACATGAAACGAGTAACAAACGTCCATGATGAGCTATTTGCTATAGACGATAAGCTACGTATTTATAGGAGCAAAGGACAATGCCCTACATTTTCCTGTGACCTCTCGTGAAATGGGGCTTTGCAAGGACTGTTTACTGATAAACTTTATGGTTGTTATTTTTTTGCAATTTATTAATCATTCTAATTTTAATGCGAAAATACCCGTAATGATATCATAAGACGAAAGTTATGCAAAGAAATTTCAGTAAAAATTTTCCTTTAAATTTTTCGCCGCAGATTTTTTGCTACAAGCATATCTCTTTAGCAAACTGAGTCACACAATCACACGATGTATTTTTATTTTTAACCTTTCCTTCTTAGGTTACATGCTAAGAAAATTAAATATAACCTATAAAAACATGCACCAAAACATGTGCTGTACTAATGATCGATACTTAACTACTAAGTACGCACGTTGATAAAAACATCGTGACGGAATACAGTCGTGTCGTATAAGGCCTCCTAACCACCGCATCACGAGTGTCCGTGAACCATAACAGGTATAGGAGTATTGATACGCGCGGCAGGAAAACGCGCGACCCGCCGACCCGAAGTGCGGACGAAGGTCGCGCGGAATTTAC
>NWSH02000525.1:4173604-4186050 GCA_002382865.2 Heliothis virescens | reverse complement strand
CCACATTCCTCGTCATAGGCCGTAAGGCGGGTTTAGAAAACTGTGACACCAGGGCTTGTTAAGTATATTAAACCTGCAGTTCTCTCAATAAGAAACAGATAAACAGTTAAAAATTAATCCATTATCGGCCAAACTATTAAAATCTTTTTAGCCTCAACCATAAACTAATGTCTTATGAAAAATAGCAGGAATTACACACTACTAACAAAAACCACTACCCGTAATATATTATGATAGTTATCATTACGCTTACATTAGCAGACAGGTACTATTATGGCAGTCAATGTACAGATAGAGTACCAATTGAAAACAATTTGTCACTTGGTGTTAACCATTGACAAAACCGCGACTCCTTGATTAGGTAAGTCTGTTCTCTATCTCCTGTTATTTAGCACAATTCATTATATTATATTGATGGGATCGTTGTTAAATTTGTGGTAATTTATAGTACTCGTAATGGAGGCTCTAAGCTTACTTATACATTGCTGCCTTATCCTATTATTTAAAAAAAAATATCATGAACTAAAATATCAATAAGGTTTGACAAAACAAATTGAAATAAAGTCATGAGAATAGTGAAAAAAACCCTTGAAACTCCAAAGGGCCAGTTTCAGAGCGTTCTGCGATAAAATTCGATATAACTATCTGATAGATAAGGCCTTAGAAATATTATTTAATTTTTGATTACGTTATTATGGCATTATCGCGCAGTCATAATAGTTTCTATGTTATTTCTGTATACATTATCAAAATAAAATTATGTATTGGTACTTGACACAACTGTATGCCCCCCCCCCTCCTAGCACAAAGCTGGATCCACCCTAGGCTTCGCGAACTTATGTCGCATGTCGCCGACTACACATTTGTCTAGCGCCGCACTGTTTGTGGCTCTTTGAAAACTTAAAAATGTTGTTTAAATTGTAACTATTGGCTCTTTTGACTCAAAAGGTTGCCGACCCCTGGGGAATAGAGGGATCGATTTGAATGGAGTTTAGCGTGGATCGAGAGATTACAGTGCAGGTAAGCTGGGTGAATGTATGACTTTATTGTTAAATTATACTTTATGTTCGCTGAGAGTAACAATATTTTGTTTCTATAGATGTTTTGAATTAATATAAAGTATGTTGCTTTTTAATGTCATTCTACCCGAATCTGTCGAATTTTACCATTCAAACATAAACCTTCCACTTGACTTGACAGATTGCAGTAGGTTGACGTGCTAAAAATTAAAAGTTCTACAAAAGTCTCCTAGCAAGTCCTCCTTGGCACATTCCCACGAGTTTATCAACGTCTACCCATCCATCAGTATCGGTTGACACTAAAATATTATTTGCACGTTTCCCCGTCATGTCCCGGCCGGTGAAATCATAATAATATCTAGCTAAATGCAATATGTATTAACGTGAAGATTGACTGAAACGTCAAAGTTGCGTGACTGGACTGTGAATAGGACGCGCAAAGTTAGCTGCTGATTTTGAGCTGGCTCATTTTGAGTTAGCGAAATACACGCGTCGCCATTATAGCGTAAAAAAACTTTACACTCAACTATAGAACATCCCATACAAAGCTTTTATGACGTCATAAATGTAACAAAAAATATGGTAATTTCAATACGAAACAATATCAGTGCAATTAGTTACAAAGAGGTCGTGCGGACAGTCGTGTCGGCCTCTGCCAATGTCAATTATCACAATGAACAAGTGTTTGACAAAAGAATACAGCCTGTGTTGTTAGAAATGTGTAGGATACGCACATTACAATATTACATATTACAATATAATATATTTAAAATAAAGTCCTCCGCCGCGTCTGTGTATCTGTAACTCTAAAATCTCTGCATAGATTTTCACCAACAGATAGAGTGGTTATATAAACTGATAGCCAAATACGCTGAAGACGTCTTTTTCTCTTTTCTTTTTATTAACAGACTACGCATAAATGTTTTTAGTCCACCCGTGACCACGGTCGGTGAAATCCGGCCGAAACGTCCGCGTCGGGAGAAAAGAGGTATCGTAAACCTTTATAATTTCATCACGAGTAAGACCCGTCTGTTGTCTAAAATATAGTACGCATAAAAAATGTCGTGTATCAAAATTTGTGACTTTGTTCACGGTAATATATTGTACCATACTTAGAAAACCTAAATTAGATTACTTTATAATTCGAACTTTACTTTAAAATCAAACCACACATAAAATGTTCTACATTTATTACTTCAACACGGACAACGTCATTAAGATAAATATTAGCCAAGATGAGGTTCGTGGCCTTCGGTGCGAGAGCAAGGTCGGGGCATGACGCTTGTATGTCACAATCCATTGTGATATTTGGCCACCATAACTTTGAAATTGGTTACGTGTTTATTATGGTGAAACTATAACGCATTTTTTATGTTTATTTATTTCATTCTAAATATTTTTTTTGGAAGGAGAATAAAGGTTTGATACTTAGGACCAGTAACTGCGGAAATCAATATTCTGTCTATCTCTGGATTTGCTTACTAGTGATAGAATTTTGACATTAGCCCCATACAAGTAATGGCAAATTCCTATCTCTGGTAAGCAAATCCAGAGTTAGATAGGTTATTGGGAACGGCCGTTAGAGGTTTCAGATGAAGTTCAAGATATCTATCTGACAGATAAAGCGATAGAAAAGTAGTCAATATTAAAAACATTTCTGAGTGTTTCAAGCGCTTTTTCGCAAAAATGCGAGCATACGACCATAACGGAGTGTGTTGCCAGCACAGCAACTTACCTCAATCTGTAAGATTTTTTCGATAGATTTTCAACCTTATCCCAATAATGGAAGGTTAATGATCGATTGGTAAAATTTGACCTGCTGTCATCTGAACCTACTTAAGGGTATCAGTTACACATCATAAAGGTAGGTACGAACAGGGTGTTCTTTATAGAACACTAGCTTCTGCCTGCGGCTTCACCCACTTCCTGAGGGAACTATTTCCTGTTCTCGGATAATATGGACAGCCTATGTTATTCCTTAGGGTCTATTCTATCTCTGTACCCATCAAAATCGGCTCACTTGCTTAGGCGTGAAAGCGTTACAGACAGACAGACAGAATTACTTTCGCATTTATAATATTATAAGTAGGGATTAATATTAAATGGTATTCTACAGAAAACAATAACACTATCTCAAGTTCTCAACCCACCTCAAGGTTTCCCCGAAAGCTTCCGGCTTCACATTGTGATACATATCAGAAGACTATAAATAATATTGAAACAAGATCGACCTTCACTTGTTGCTCAACCTTATTTAGTTCAAATTAACGTCGCCATGTCAGTCTCGGCTATAAACGACACTGGAAGGATATACCTATTATTGTATGTATGGGGTAGAAAGAATCTGGTGGTCGAAGTAAGTAAAGGTTTTGGAAATCAATGGTAAGATCTATGTTCATTAAGGCACTAGAGACTAAAGTCCTATTGCTGTAATGATGATGATGATGTTCATGAGCGAGGAAATTACTGTCAACCAGTAACTTCTACTCTGGCGTTTTTAAAAGGAAAGTTTCCTTTGATACAGACAGTCAGAAAAATATCAATTTTTCTGTGAACTTTACTATATTTCATGACCATGTGCTGGGACGTGATACGTAAATGCAACTTACCCATGATGTAAATAATACAAAAATTGAACAACTAAAAGGTTTAAGATGTAACTGAAATATATAACCATCACCCAACAATCAAAGGACAAGGAAAGAAAGGAGTTTGTTTACTGCCGATTGTATCATTGTTGTTGCTGCGTCACTGTTTGACTTCACGATTAGATTGACACAATGACTCATATTTGCAAGAAGTGCTATGGAACAATCTGTGACTTTTGACCCATGCTCTTGGTGAGTGGAAAATGTCGAAAACTTCATCATGTTGATCATCGCACTAGTGTGCTTAAAAAAATGGCACTTCTAGACTGTATCTTCTGATAAATAATCTATTATGACACAGAAAGAGCCATCACGTATAAGTATTATAAACGCTCTTATAGGCTTGTTCAGACGCGGCGGGAAACGCGTGATTTCCATGCAATTATGAAATCGCGCGGGTCTTATTTGTATGAGTTATTAAGTAATCGTTCAGATATAACCGCGCGGTTACCCTAGGTACCCTATGCGGGAACCGCATGTCTGAACTAGGGCTAACTCATTTGATATAACCAGATTAGAGTTGGAGCAAATTTTCTCAATAATCAAAAAATAATTTTAGCCACTAACACAGCTAATTAATTTTTAATTAAACATTTATTAGTCCAATATAAAGCGGTCAACGGATGTTACGACAGATTTGAGGTTATTCTGTTTGAAGTGTAACATCGTTATGCAAAAGTTTGTAATGTCAGTGTCAACCAGATTGACAGGTCGGCTCGAATTGACTGCGCACGAGTCACTTTACTCATATGACTTGTGTGTTTAGTGAATTCCAAGGGCCCTGGTACAATACAGCTGTAAAAAGTAAATGGCACCTTTTTAAAGACACCACAGTTTTTTTTTTACTTTTATACAAATTGGAATATGTATGTATGAACTTTAAAAGATGAAAACTACGGAACAGGAAAATACAGTTGGCCTTTGACCCATTTGAAATTACCTCATACTCTAAATCTATTTATAGCTTAATTATTAATAGTCTAATTTAACCTGCAGTAGTGTACGTCAATGGCAGTAGTACTAAACTGCTGTCGCTAGGTGCATGTCAAATCACACCTCGGACTTGTGACGTCATCGTCATTGCTTGTCATTGCACACATACAAATGCTATGTACTTGTGTCAATGTGTGAGTTTTATTACACGCTAAAAATAAAAATAAAAATAAAAAATATTTTCTATTCTCCTACACAGTCTGTCTACATCTCTGTACTCTAACTCTCCTACTACGGGTCTGCTGGAAGAGATTTCATTAGAAATAAGCAGTACCTTTGTACAATTTTATAATACTACTTCTTCTTTCATGTATTACTGTGTACATAAATGGTTAAATAAAATAAAATAAAACAGTGAGCTATTTATAGATAAGTCGGATAGGTAATTTAAAATTAGAATGTGTATTATTTCTGTCTATGAAACCAAGACTGATACAAAGACCATATTCAAAATTCTTTATATGACAGAAGATGAAACAAAAAAAAAATTACTCATTTCTTATGATCGAAAATAGAATGTAGAGTACCTATAACTTTTTTTTGATACCAAAAATAAAACTCACCTATCTGAAAATTGTTCTATTCAATTTTCGAATTGGCTTTTATTCACACCAAATAAAAAAATGCAATACCGTGATAATTATCTATTGTATTAGGAAAATAAATTATTAGTTAAGTAAACGTTAGTGCCAAAAGGACAAGGAGATATTAGTTCGTTTAACTAAGGTTAGAGGAGTCAAAGAGGTCATATAGCGTACGTACAGACAACATCAGGTCACGGTACCTACCCGAATCTGTCAAATTTATCCAGTCAAACATTAACCTATCTCTACAGTGATAAGGTTGAAAATTGATTGCAGAAATTAGACAGCTTGTGGTAACTTGATGTGCTATCGTCTGTATGTTCTGCATAAATAGTTGAAATCAGCGTTACTTAGAAATCGATTTAGGTGTGTACAGTTAGCAAAATCGATTTAGTAAAAATAAAGAATGACGTGAGTTAGTTATTAGGTATCATATTTTTCCAATCAGACTAGATTTTATCACACTTTAATGGCTCTGCTGTTATATTCAGTGAGTTATCGTGTTTAACATTCAAAAAACTCTTTTTTTTCCCTAGGGATATAATTATTACCTATATATATACCGCAACATAGGAAGAGCTCGTGGCTAAGTCAAAGCCGCGCGGATCGATCGATCATAAGGTTAAGCAACGCTTGGCATTGGGGTGACCATCTTTCATAACAGTTCTTCCGTGTTTCGGAAGGCACGATAAACAGGGGTCCCGGCTGTCATGTTGAACATCTTTGGCAGTCGTTACGGGTAGTCAGAAGCCAATAAGTCTGACAACCAGTCTTACCAAGGGGCCAGGTTGCCCAGGTAACTGGGGCAGTCGCTCCATGTAAAACACTGGTTCTCAGCTGCATCCGGTTAGACTGGAAGCCGACCCCAAAATAGTTGGGAAAAGGCTAGGCAGATGATACCGCAACATAGGTAGTTATACGAAAGTGATTCATCACTATCTCACTAGAAATATAGTTATAAAACGGTTCAAGTTTAGTGGTACGGTATATAATTATATCCCTAGGAATATTAAGGCTTTATCTATCTTACTGTGACATATACATTACAAATAGATATATCAATAAATTGAACTTAGAAAAAAAACTGGCATTGCTCTCATAACAGGAATAAATCAATTATAATTTCATTTATAATCAATTGGCGTATTACTGCCAGTATCAATTTAGTCTCCACTACGTTCACACATGGGCTATCATTATTTATAGCTGCTACCTGATAATTGTAGGTAGATTTTGTAGTAGTAAATATTATATTTTCTGCTTTAAATTTGAAATGTTTTTGAAGTTGTATTTATTTTTCTTACCTTTATTTTGGTGTTGCAATCAACTAGAATTATTACTACACATGATAATATAAGGAAAATAACCATGCATTTATGTTATAAATTGAAAAGTTAATTTAGTTTTCTTTTTTACCTTCATAAACTTGTTAGTTTAAAACATTGAGTAATTATCTAAAATAACACATTCTACAACCCAATACAAAAATCGTGCAACATATTTTATGGTAGTCACAAAAAACCATTACCAATACACTTGCGGCCACAATTACTGGCACACTTTTTATTAGTTACATTTTACACGTTTGACCCGCAGTGAGAGAGCAGGGTTACGTTGACAAGGTCAATACACAAAGGTGTTACTGTCATTTGTCAAGTTGTGCTCGCCGATAATTACCTGTCAGTGTACACTTGATGGCAAATTAATGGCCATAATTAAATGAGAAGCCATAAAGTTAATAAGGTAAGGTACTACCGGCTTTCTCTTTGGTTACATTTGATTTTGGAAGTGATTATTTCAGGCTTTATTAGGTGATTTTTTTTTATCAAATCTTCGTTAGCTAATAATTATTATCATTGCATAATTTTGATAAATTTAGAAATAATCAAGTAATTAACGTTTTTTTAATATAAATTTTGTTTGCCGGATATAATTTCAAGTTTAAAACATTTCAATCTTTATTCATTTAAATCAAATGCTGTTCTCACTATGTAATTTTATACGTTGACATTTAAAAAAATAAATAACCCCAGTACGCAACGGTTTGAAACAAACACGAAATTAATTAGTTTTTTTTTCTGTAACACACCCAAAAGTGGGTGAACTGTGAATGACATAGATTTATTTTTTAATAATTTATTTATTTATGCAACTTATTAAACCACGTGACCACATTCTATCTAACACTAAATACTCTGTTTCTTGCTAATCTTGTAAATCAAGTGTATTGACACTAACATCTAAAGCATTTTCTTTTTTCCACGTAAAGAAAATCGATAAATGTCAAGAGGTATCACAATACTACAAAGTTAATAGAAGAATTCTGCATGCCACGAAAGAAAAGAGCGTGAAGCACAGCACATTGACTGCACAATAAATTATTTTAATTGTTCTCATAAAGTCACTGGACTATCTACCATACCGAAACTTTGTAAGAAAAATTTTACCAAACTACCAATAGGTCGTAAATTGAAGAACAAATTTGAAAGATTGCTCGAATACTAGGGTAGGATAAAACTTGCACTCATGTATGTACTCCATTATTCACAGATATAAAAATATTAATTTCCCCTAATTCATATAATTGTAGAATTACTTTTAAATGAAGTACTTAATCTGTTTAATCTGTTTTTTTTTGTTTTCAGTGGCATACATTTTTGAATGATGAAGAAGATTGAATACCTATGACATTTCAATGATTAAAGATTTAAATTTTAATAGGATCAATCGTGACTTTTCTTTTTACAAGTAAAACGATTAGAGAATATTCTACAATTTTACTTTTAACATTAAAGTATAAAGTAGCAACCCTACGATATAGATATAGATTGGCGGGTCTACAGGTTACTTTCTCCGACATAAACGGTATTTTACTAATGCGATCGGTGCAGGCGGTAGTAGCCATTATCAGCACTTTGTGGATCCATGATTATAATGTAGACACTGACAGGTATGCTGCTGCTTGTTTCCTTAGATATCCCTTTAAACTAGTGTAAGAGGTTTTCCAATATTATTTTAGCGTCATTTATTTATTATTGACCTCAGAATTAGTTAAGTGTAAATTGTGCCAAGGTTTTTTTAATTCTTACAATAGAGGGCTGCGGGATTATTCGAAAGAGTTACCGTGGCCTAGGTGCACAAAAGGTGGGTTATAGTCAGTAAAAGTCTGATACTCCCACACGCTGCAGCCACATATTGATTTTCCACCGACAAAAAAGGGCATACAATCAAACTCTTATCAAGAACCCAGATTTGGCTACACGTAAAGAATTCTTCTATCAATCGAAGTCTCAAATATGGAATGCATTGGGCAGTAAATACAGCTAGCTACTTTGAAGCTTACCATGTACTAATGTCTGAACCACGACATCGTGACAAGACCCATCGCTACAACACGACATACGAATATTTTAGACTGATCTACGAAAACTGACCAATCAATTGCTAAAATTGCTTTATCCTACAAGCTTCAATTACAAAATTTGAGATTAAACTATGCAAATAAGAAGTATTTTGCCTAAAATATTTATATGAAAGCATTTCACTTTTTTATTTTTCATAGAGCCTACTTTGAGTCACGTTTTTTTTCCATTTTACACAGGCATAAACTATATGAAAAGTCAAAATCTAATCGATTCCAGATAAAATTTTGAATCTAACAGATTATGTTATAAATTTTAACTTCTTTTCTATGGCATTATCTGTCAGAGATCTATTTAGAACCTTATCCTTAACTGGCCCTTAATATTCTTATTGGCTGGACAGTTTTAAAGTCAAACAGCTACTTATTAGTTTTTATTATCCTATATCTTCTTCTTAGCGAGTCGATGGTAATTAATCTTAAATCCTATACCAGAAACCTTCAATACTCAGCAGCTCAATTACCACTAGCCTCGCGTCAATCAACGCGGGTGAGTGCCCTTTCACCGGTCACAGCTGAGCCTAAATCCGTTAAGGTCACACGACACTTCTGTTTGTTATACTGCGCACGCGCGCATTGCCTGAGGAATGTTACGTTTTCCCTGCGTAAGCCTGATGTATGCACAGATAAGTGGTAAATCGAAATACTGCGGATTTTGTGGGTTTTAGTAAGTTGTACACTGCAGTGCAGAAAAATGGAGCAACCACGAAATTTATATTTTAGTTAAAATCAAGATTTTATTGTTGCTACGGTTAAAGGTTAATAAAGCTAAACTAAACCATTTTCAGACCTTGTTAGTTATACTTATGGGAAGAGTTCTGACCAATACCTGGTAAGAAAATTCTGATGCTGATTTAACAAAATCCGAGAATACATATTATATTTGCGACAACTATACCAAAGATGCACTCTTAAAGTTACATCTTTGGTGAAGCTAATAATATTTATAATAAGCTAATAATCTATAATTACTCAAACTATTGAACAGAGGCCATAGATCTTACACTTTGTCTCGCTTATTATTTCAATTATCTATAATTGTTCAAAACATAAGGAAGCTGAGGTCAATTGGGTGAACAAAACAATAGGTCGTATAACTGAAGTAAAGCTGAACATCAAACTAATTTGACAAATTAGTTGGAAAGTATAACTTAACACTTGCGATCTCAACGCAATATTATTTTAACGTTTTCTTGGTGAAACAGATACCTATACGAAATATAATTTTCAGGAAATTAGTTACACATAATTATGTTAAGATTCTAGCATATCCAGGTACTACAAAATAATGAAAATAATGTGTCTTCCTTTAATAGATTTTTCAACTTTGTTCCCGAAGTATAAGATTCAATGTTGATTGGGACAATCTTACAGACTGAGCTTGATGTCTGTTTTGTATAACCTAACAGAGAGACATCACACAATGCATGTCTCGAATAAAATGCATTATCCTAAAAATCGGTAAAATAAGAATCGATATGAACATCGATTTGTCAGTTCCATGTAAGAAACTCGTTTTATTATGATAGGTACAGATGTCAAGTATGCAATAAAACATATTTATGTGTCCTGCGCGTAATGGTTTCCGCCAAGCAAATTACGTTTTAAACAAATTCATTAGTAACACGAAATACTCGTATATCGTTTCCAAACGTATTATTAGTATCGATGGTATTAATCGGTTTACATTAATCGATAATCAAATCATCTTTAATTGCGATCTTAAGCTATCGCACAATTGCCTTATTTATTGGATAACTAAGTAACAATAAGCGCGTGTCGGGCCTTGAACAACATTTTCTTTAACACATAATAGAAACATACTCGTAAACAAGAGAACAGCCTTTTAAGGCTTCGATCCTCTTAGAACTGCTTTCAAATCATCAATTGCTATCACACTGTAATCAAGAACGAGAACTGGTGCAGGTTACCCCATGTCCCGCGTCCGCATCCAGGTGACACGACTAGTCGCTTCGTTACCGAGCAATCGCGATTAAACGTCAATTAGACCCATTGTCGCACGATCCCCTCATAAATAACCTAACAGTCAATCCGCTGCAATCCGGTTCAATCTAGTTCGATCTAGTTGAGTTTGCTCGCGTAAACGACTTTGTATCCGACACCGCTGACACCTGGCGTCCTTAAGCGACGAACTGCTGTCTCATTTACTTCGTACTCGAAAAATAAATAGAGCTGTGACTGAATTAAAGGTATTGTTTTTGGCTGGAATGCGCAGGCCTTTACGGGAGTGGCGCAGTTGACGGATTGTTTGAAATAACGAAATAGATTTACTTTTGTGTTTGGTTTCCACGTTCATAGTTATCACAGTGTTGTTTGATTACTGTACTAAATAAGAGATTCACCATAGTATAAGATGACAAATAAACTTTTATCATGATGTAAAAATATTAAGATATGTTTTTTTTTTTATATATAACACAGCCACATAGGAAGAAGTAACAACGTCAAAGTGACAAAGCACAGCATCTCAATTTTATAACTCTATCTGCCGCACTCAGAGACGTCAATTAAATTTTAATGATTACTTAAAAAAAAATATTGACACTTATGTCAATATCCATAAAGTCTTTCTATACTTAAGATAAGTAATGATTAGCTTAAATGACGTCTCTGAGTGCGGCAGTATAGACATAAATTCAGATCACTGTGTTAAACGACATCTATAAAGTTATTATGCTATATATTATATTATATTATACTTATCCGATTTAAGTAATTGTACATTATTGTAAAATATCAAAATTTTAGGCAAAATAACACTATCGTTAAAATTATGAGCAATAAAATATAAGCAAAATGGATGAACTACATATTATTTAAAGACCCCACTAAAAGGTCGTTTTGATAGTAAAATTGAGCCTGTTACATATAAATTTGCCATAAAACTTTGATAGTTAGAAAAATAATTTGGTTCAAAGCCATTTATGTCATTAAGTCAATAAAAAAATACTCATATAAACGCCATTTATGCTGAGCTTATTAAAGGATTTCAGAAAAATACACGCACACGCCTACGTACAGATTTTTAAATATGTTAATCTTTTTTATATTTAATTCAAAATTAAAATGCCTGTTTTGACTATAAAATTTGGATTCACCTACATCAAAATTCCGTAACAGAGTTCAAAACATCAACCGAACGCGCACGTCTATTTGCCATCTAAACCGATCGAAAAAAAGAAGCTAATCTTTCGATTACAACCGAAAATCGAGTAACAACAACAACTCGAGTACATAAATCGAATTCCGTATAAGAGAAACTACTAGTTCAATGACCGTACGCAGTTTTGTGCAATGTGAGCAAGCAAAAGTTGCTTAGGTATTCTGGTCAGTTGCGCTTGCGTCGGTGACATGGCGACCTCGATCTGACCTGCGCTAGGTAAACGACCGACTATATAGAGCATTATCGCAATAAGGACATTCTTGACGTCGACAATTTGAACTGTTGTCACGCTTTTTAATTTTGTTGATGAGCTACATTGACAAAGGTGTGCGATGTGGTACTTAATAGGTGGTCTGTTTTTGTGACGGCAAGTGTAAAGACATGTAATTTTTATCTATATTTGAGATAATATTGTCATGTCACCGATCAACATCGAAACTAACTGAATATACGTTCTTATAGATAGTATCCCCGTCTGCTACTGCCCGTCGTATCACTTACACTTGACTAGACCAAAATCTGTGTTCCTTGAATACAATTAGTCCGGTCAAAATAGACATTGAAGGTTACATTAATTCGCACCTTGCTAAAAATTGG
>NWSH02000525.1:4120583-4145910 GCA_002382865.2 Heliothis virescens | reverse complement strand
GTACCACTCTTGCTGTTTTCACATTCGTTGAGTAGATTGACTTCGCTTTTTCTTCAATACACAATCTCGACCATAATTCTCCTACAGTTTGATTTGATGCAGTTCAGCAATCAAATGTGGCGATTGTAAACACGCACGCCACTCATCATGCTCGTGTCGCACGCGTTGTCCATCTGCGGTGTTCCATGAAGGCGCGAGAACATCGACTGGAGCGGCCTGCTCGTTTTACCACCTTTGGGACAATAGGAAGCTTTAGTGAGCGTGCTTTCGCTTTTTACCCTTTTAATATCCACGCTTCATGAATTACCAACCCTGAAGGAAAGTATACGCACCAGACCTGGCCCAGAACGTACCTACCACTGAAACCCTAACAACATTGGACCTTCAGATCGGAATTCTTCCCCAGGAGGAGCTAATTGCACAGTCACGGGTCAGGTCATCGGCCTTCCTTCCCAATTCTCCACTCATTTGTGCTACATCTATGTATTGTCAATTCCAGTCTTTTCCGGCGACCGCGTGTGCAGCTAAACCTACCTAGTACCTCCCTGCATTGCGAGCGAAATTGCGTTTAAACTGTAAGTATTGATTCCTTCTCCTGTTAAATCCCAATATGGGTTAAAAAAGGCATTCCCTTGTTGATCGAAGTAATGAGATGTCATTCGTGGATTTTTTTTACCATTTTATATCAAAATGTATAGTTGGGTTGGTTTTTTGATAGTTGTTTTTTTTTTTTTTTGTGAATTTGTGTTTTTTTTTTTTGGTTTTGTGATGTTTTTTTTTTGTTTTTTTTTTTTAGTTGTTTTTGAAATTTTTTGTTTGAAAAACGCGGTTCGTTAAGGCAAATTCACATTGTGTCGTAGAATATGTGCAGTTTTAGCCGACTCGAAATTAACTGAAACTCAGAGAATTGCATTAGTAGAACGTTATCAAAGACAAAAATTTGGAATGGAAGTGGCAGTTGGAAGCAAAGTCCAAAAATATCGAGACATAAAAAAACACTTATGCGCATCGTCCAAACAAACTGAAAATTTTATCGCGACTGACCCTCAACCTAGCAGTCCCGTAACTTCCGACTCTAGGTCAAGAACCGAATCTGGTAGCGAGAAGCTAAAAGAATAGAAAGAACCTAAAGCTGGAGATAGTATATTAAAAGAAAAATTGCAGTCTTCTAGAAAATAGAGTGAAAAAATACAAAATGCTGTTATAAAGAGCTATCAGAAACAGCAGAGGACTAGTTCACAGTAACAAGCAAAATAGAGCAATGAGGTTGAAGCAACAGTTTACTAATTTGAACGGGCATGAGTTGTAGCAGATTGACAGCAGGAACCAAGAAACGATTAACAAGCACAAAAAAATAATAAGAAAAGAATACGCTTATAAAATGAATTCCTAACTTTTCTCATTCAGCATCCACTAATTATAGTAAGAAGAAGTGACATCCTAGCCTGAATACACGAAATCACAACAAGCTGTGGTACATGGTTTTCGACTTGCTAGGTATATACTCTTTAGGTATATACTTCCCGCCGATTTCGGTTATGGTGACTGCACTCATTATTATTCGAGAGGAGCTAAGATGATCAGCCCTCTGTGGCCCTTTGATGCTACAGTTCCTATTTTTGAGTACACGTGCGCAAGCTTGCGCACGTAGGATACGTCGCATCATTGTAAATATGCTTGTTGGTTTAGCCTTAAGAGCATCACGTTTCCATCCAATTCGGATTTCCTTTGCTTTTCCGAATTTTTTAACTGCATTCTTCACTAAACCTCTATTCCGGCAGCAAACGGCTTTGTCTCCCCATTTTGGGATCAATATTGCACCGTTTTCAGTTCTTTTCTGAACATCTTGAAGGTCAGAGCTGCCCCCTTTTCCGCCTGCCTTCTGGAGTTTCAGCGAGAGATGCGTTTACGCCTATCCTCATCCGTTCGCAGACCATGTCCACACCATCGGAGCTGTCTTTTCGCATCAGATACGCTTCTATACCGCAGACATTCGCGGCGTCGTAAGTAGCTCGCGTATTTCTAATCCGGTCGACCATTTGATTTTGAGAATGTCTCTTATGGCACCTTTATGAAACCGGTCCAGCGTCCGATATAGGTTTCCGATAGAGCACCCTGTTTCTGCCGAGTAAGTAGATTTGGAGACTATAGCCTGGTTAAGGGTGTGCTCAAAAAATGTGTACTTTTTGAAAAATATTTCGGTCGCCTCCTGGTTTACGGCACTATTAGTATTATTTACATATTGATAAAACTTAGAATTTAATTTATTTTAATATAAAACGTCAAAAATACTGGTTGCAAAAATAAAATAAAAAACTTAGATTACTAATAATTTGGTTTGGACGAACTTTTAATATTTTTTGCGTCCATACAAAACTAAAATGTCCCAGTGCCGTCTTTCGACAAGTTATATTATCATAACCAAATATTATTCTTTATGTAGTTTTGATTGCCGTCGTAGTTAATTACGGTGAGTTCATGTAATGCATTTTGTCTAAACATCCCTCGCAAATTATATATTTTCATAAAAAACTATTAATTTTAATTTGTCCCAATTAATCTTCCAGTGTTTATAATGGATTGTTACGTGGTACTTTTTATTTTAGTGACAGCCACACTAAACACTTTTAATGGGTGCAACACTAGGGCAACGCCAATGATTGTGTCAATTTATGTCAGCCATTTAGTTTCGTGACATCTGAGGTGTGATTCTGTGGTGTTCGTTTTGTTCGTGAAAAATATTGATTTAAATGGCAGAATTTTCAAGGTACGTGTTATTTAATTCTAATTATTTAGTTAATATGTAAATATAGTTTTTACCTTGTAATTAGGGGTATTTCTGAAATATCTTTGAAGTTGTAGCTGCTATTTTCAAAGTGAACCGATAAGAATCTTCTGTTTGTTTTGGTCTAGTTGTGTTATGGTGTGTTACATGTGTGTTTACGTAACACATGGATATATTAACTTCGGTTCAAAAGCATTACTGTACCCAAGTAAAATTATCCATTATTTTTTTTCATCAATTTCATAATTACTTTTCCAGTAATAAACAGTATTTTAACTTCTATACTTTCTATGTGAGTTATAATGTTTGTTTTGCTTAGAAAAATTTTCATGTGTATTTTCGATTAAATGAAATCAAGCGTTATGTACAATAATGCTAAAGTATTATTTATTTTCTTCTGTAGGTCATAATCAAGAACCGACGAAAAAACGTTATCACTTAATTTCTCCATTTAAGAGGCTTCGTAATATAGTTCTTTGATTGGTACAGATTACTGTGGCTTAACTATATACCAATGATGATATGAAATTTTTTCATTAAATACGTATTTTTATGCCCACAGTATGATAAAGTTCATTCTGTGACCTGTTACTTCCAAAGTTTCGAATTTCCTTGGGATATTAAATACAATATTCTTCCTAACTTCTTCAAATTTTGATAATATCATTTATATTGTTAGCATTTTAATGTTCCTGCCATTAAAAAAAATAATACCACTTATTTTTAGCAAAAAAGATTTAACAACATTATACAAACATTGATCCATTCTGTGACTGAAAATACCCGGACCAGAGTATCGATTTTAAAAAAAAATCTATTTTTTATTTCGACCTGGTAATACTATACGTAGCTGTCAATCTGTTCATTTTGCCGACGTGGAATGAAACTGATTGTATTAACGAACTTAAAAAATTGTTTTCTCCAAGTTTTTGTCAAAGTCGTTGTGTCTTTCCATTATATCAAACATTTTGGTTAAGTGTGCATTGAACTATATTACCGAAAATCTGTGCTTTAATAAGTTAAATCAACTGTTTTGCGAAATTTTACATTGTTGTTTTTTCTAACCTAAAAAAAGGTGACTTTATTTTGGATTTTGTAAACGACAGTCCCATTCTGTGGAATTATTTTCTGTGTTTCTGTTCCCACAGGAGGATGACTGTCAACAGAATGGATTGTTCGTTTATAAAACCTTCTTATAATTATTTATAATTACCTATTGCTGATTTTATTCACGATGGTCATTTTACAAAGTCAATCATAATGTTATTCGAAAGCAATGAAAAGGTAATGTGGAGTTAATTTAAAAGCAATTATTATTCTAACACATTAACTCGAGTGGCTATTATTGGTATTTTGTGTGCATTTTAGGCATCAGCTTAAATAAAGCTTATGCTTTCGATTGCGGTATTGCATGTAGCTTAAATTCTTTTTGTTTTAAAATAAATTGCCATCCAGAATGAAAACTATTAACAGAAAAGAACAAAGAAAAGACGCCGCGAACAAGCAAAAAGCAAAGTTATGCGCCGTGCTGGGGCAGATTAATGACGTAGGAAACTGAATGAACTGCTAGAATAATATTTTCTTTTATTCCATGTGAACAGTGCCTAACCAGAGCTACAGCTAGAGTTTACTTTATCTACATACTTTGTTTATTGTGCGGTTCGCCGTTACGGAGCTGAGAGCGCCAAAACGACGAACACTATCGCCGCTCCTATGTCACTTAGTTTATCGGACTATTATAACTTTACTGCTACTTTACGGTTTCTTTATAATCGATGTTGAGACCTTTGAGGTCTTGGGGTCTAAGAAGCTTTCTTTCTTTAGGACATTTACAACAATAACAACGCCAGTAGATAATTATAATAATGTTTAGGGTGTCGATTGCAATTTTCGTCGGCCTCCAAATACGAGAACTCTCTACAAGCCACTGTGACAAGTTGCACGACTTTGTCGTAAATGTGGTGAAGAATTTTCTCATCTACTAATACATACTAAGCAGCTTTCTTCGAACGTGATCAAGGGCGACGAGTGCGAAAAAGGTTTACCACAAACAGTCCAGGAGTTCAGGGAGCATATCGTGATATCCTGTTATTACCAGTTCCGGTCGGTCGGCACGACTTGCTCGATCGAGTGCATCATCAGTTTTTATTTGCAAGAACGCTAATTATCGCACGGTACGCTACATCTCTGCTCGTACTGTTATGGGCGGGTCGCTATGAATGAGAGCGTGCGCGACTTTTTGTGGAGATAGCTATTCATTTGATGTTATTTACTTTGAGTAAGTGAAATTGGCGGTGTTGGTAGAATTTTCATTGGTGTGGGTCCGGATACTTAACTTTATGATTTGCTGTTTAATTGTGGATAACTATAAAATTGAGAGACAGTATTAATGTGGTCACAAAAGTACTGGAAGATCATCTACCATCAAAATATTCAACTGGTCTGATTTTGACATCGATTATGTCAACTCAATATCATTGATTGCTTGAACAGTGAACATTGACACCATGTACCAATTACATAATCAAAATTTCCAATTGTATTCGCGAATGTCATCATTTACCTTTCTCCTCTAAGTATGGGTTCCACTTCTATTCTAACGAGCTCCGGAATGCTAAGCAGCTTCATTGTTACAACGCGGAATGTAAACTGATTAGAAATTGGTCCAATCTGTGTCTAGTGACCACAAGCCATGGGGTTTTCCGGCAGGAAATTCTTGAGGTCCAGTATGTAGGCATGTCTCTATAATCTTACGGAGTGTTTATCTTCATGTGGTCATTAGCTGTTGTTGTTGTTGATATCGAAGTATGTGGGTCTTCGAAATATTCGTTTGGAATAAGAGTGCTGCTTAAAGGACTAGCTCTTGATTTGAAATTTAATTCAGTTTATAAGCATCCACTTACTAAGCTACTGTTTGTGATAATGCGTTCAAAATTTGAATCATATTTTTTTTTCCACAACATGAAAATGAAAAATCTCTAGCTATACAAACAAACCATCGATTTCTCATCCACAATAACGAATGCCGAACTGAATTTACGACGCGTTAACCGTCTCGATAGTTGTGAGTAAAAGCTCACATTCCTAGTGTTGTGCAGCGACAATGCGACTGTCATCGGTCGATATATTACACCCGCTACCGGCTCGGCACGCGGCTAATATTTTATATGGGCGGTCTTCATTGCGATCGGGACCTGTTGATATAGGGATGTGTGAGAGTTATCGATATTTTTTTATGTTTGATTTTTGTGAGATGATAAAAATGGGTTCTTAAATTGTATTCATATTTGTTGCCAGTTTGTACTGCGTAAGTTAATTATTTTGAAAAACAAATAACATTATCAAACAGTTTTCTGAATCATACATATTACTAATTATGTACTTACATTGTTTGGTCTTATCGTTCAAGATCTTTCAAGGTGATCTCTTCCAGACAACCTTTGGAAGGACTGAAAGATATCGGCCTGATATCGAGTTTGACTGCATAATAGTACCTACATAATAATATGTACAATTATTTATATAACAAATAACTTTTAAACCAACATGTACTTAGCAATTTTGGATGATTCGACATAATTAGAAGATCTGTATGGTTACCCAGTACAGAGGTTTTTTGTAGTGTATATTTTTAATTAGAACTTTGTATTTTAAAACCCATAAAAGTATCACTACTTTCATCCAGGTTCCAATAAAATATCGATACGCATTCCCCACAGCCCTACTGGTCGAGTGAAAGAGGCGTGCACTGGTTGCTCTCATTAATCTTTCATTTCTACGTTATATTATTAGAGAAACGGGTTTGCACGGATGCTGCGGGGGCGCGGGGGTGTGCGGAGAGGTAGGTGCGCGCGGGGGGCAGGGCGTGAACCCGAGTGAACCCTCGGTAGCACCTGCCGCGTCCGGTCGGCCCGGCTGCTCCGCCACGCAACTCTAAGGTTGCCAGGGAAACATTCTGATCTTGTAAACTGACAGGATTCCTGCCTTATGATCTTGGCTATCATCAATATCTTTTCAGTTGTATGTCTTTAGGAAGTGAAGGGACCTGATAGAACCTTCGTGAGATAGCGATCTCATTCAACCTTCTTGCTAGGTAGACGTTATCAAAAGTTTCAGTGTACAGGACATAAATCAAAGATGGTTTTCCAAAAGTGTCAACGTTGTATTAAACGTGTCAAAAAAGTACCTTTCTAAGTTTAAAGGGCTCTCAGAGCCTTAAGGGTTTTCACAATTTTTTACAGTTTTTGTCATTGAAGTTTGAAGCTATGTAAATGTTTAATACTTATAGTGTCCACTTAGGAACTAGATGTAAAATATTTAACTACATACAGGGTTAGTTATTTACTTCGGTAATTTAATTAAGACAGTTAAAATCAAAGACATTGCCAATGACAGACAGAATAATGAACCCGGCCTTTAGATATAATTGCATATTTGATTTATCGTGGTCATTAAAAGTAGATCGGGCCATTGCGTAATACAGACTAGATTCATTTAAATACTTCCTTACTAAGACTGATGAGCTACTGGATAAAAATGAAATTGCTCTATAAAATATATTGATGTCGATGTTAATTGATGGATCTTAAACGTTCATTAATTTTGTACATATGAAAGGCTTTGTAAGAGGCGAATGTGGCGAAATAGTGACCTGTCATTTTAAATTGACGCGAATAGAACACACAAGATGAAGGCGATGCTTACATCGCGCTATGTATGTAAATTGTCAGATAAAAAGTAATAACTCAGATAAAATTGAGATTTTACAGAAAAGTGCATTTTGGCATTATGCAGATTAGACGGATCAAGCAAATTAGGTATGCGAGTATCTTTTTCTAAATATGTAACCCCAAAATTATGAGGAGCATTTCTTTTTCTAAGACGAAATAGAATTTTATAGTTACGTATGAACTCTATGAACGCATAGGTTGTGTCCAATTTTATAATCACGCGTTATTTGAAAATTCAAATATGGAACTTAATTTTTTTTGTTGCCAGCCCTACCATAACTTCGAAGGTCGTAAAGGTGAGTTTTTAATGGCTGTCACAATACGTAATCGTATTGAGAGATAACACTGAGGTCCGTTGCCTCTCATTTCGGCTGTCCGTCCAAGTCCGCATTAAGGATTGGTATAGTGGATTATATGCACACTGACAGGTTTAGGTTGACATATTATGTTGTACTGTTATGTGGTAACCTGACCATCCAAAGATTTTTTACTCATGCAAGGCACCATCTACAAGCAACAGACTTTTTGTATCCTTATTTTTACTTTTAAGTATGTGTAGTTTATGAATTGTGTTAGCAACCATAAACAAGCTAATTGATAGCTTACCATAGGGCTAACCTGCAGTGCGTCGAAAAGGTATCCCGATGTTATTACATTATATTTCGATAGCGCGCTAAGATAAAAATACTATGTCCTTATTGCAATTAAAATTGCCATAATTCTTAATTTTCAGGCCCGCAGTATTATTGATTCTAAACCCAAGTTGATACAATTGTTATCAAATATCTCCAAATATGTACATTCAAGACAAGATCTGAGCTAGACCCGGATACTCCAATAGAATAGGCATTTACAATAGCAGTGTGTTGATTTCCTATGATTAGAGGCAGTTGGTCAATAAATACTCAAGGTAAAGCCTAAAGCCTGGGGCTACAGCTCGGTAGAACATACTAGATTATTTTAACCTTATTACTAGTGGATGTAGGTTTACACAGATGTAAAATTCTTAGCGGTTGTGGTGCCAACTGTACGAAATTGTCTTGTAGCTTTTCATTTTAATGTTTGAATATTGATTTATAGCCTTATTAAAGAAAATTGTACCTGAAAAATAAATGCATTTTGTTGAGTGTAGCTATGACGTTTTTTTAAAGATTTTCTCCTTGTCTTAAATTTAATGATTCAACTATAATATATATGTTCTCTTATTGCACCTAAAGGCTCTTAATTAGAACCACAAAATGATCTATAGTCCTTGATTTTATGAACGATAAATCTATAAATACAATGTTGATTTACTACATGTGTACCGTTTTCTGAAAGTCGGGTACAGTGCAAAATCGTTAACCAATGGTCATTATAATTCAAGTGCTATCCGGTAAGGGTGACCAGAAATTACCCTTTATAAACTTAGGATATCGAGAGAATTTAATAAAAATAAGGTAAGATCTGCCTTTGATGTAAAGAAATATAGAGTGAAAGAGATAGTTTAAGAACACAAACTTTTACTATCTACGAGCCAATTTATCTTTTCACTAAAGGTTTTTTCAATGATCCAAAACCCCCTATTGTCCTATTAAAAATACAGATAGAATTTAGATGATCAAATTGCTGAACTAATACTTTCTATTTTCTTAGTGAGATCGAGAACGAAAATGCATATGCATATATAACTTCCACCTAATTTGTGCCTATTTTACACTCCTAAAATTTCTAGAACTTTCGAAAAGGCGTACACCCTACATGAATAGGCATCGTAAGTGCTGAAGCGTTCACCAATTACCAAGTGTGAAGGCTCTGCTGATGATAATTGAATATATGGTTTATGGAGCCAGCCGGCCCGGCTATGAATACGCCTACCTATTTGCACTCTTTATAGAATATGTAAAATCAATTGGGGGATCAATTTAATAAATATTTATTTCATTGCTATTCTTGGAATTGGAAATTATTGTTGTTTATTAAGTTATAACGTTATTGATTATATTGGGATATTGTCGTTTAGTCTTCGAAAATATTGTTATTGACGACTTTGTACGGTTGAATTAATATAATATTCTTTCTTAAAGACTATCGGTGTTTTAGAGAAAACAATTTTAGTGCTAAATGTGTAAATTATGATCTAGCATCTAGTTTCTATGCCTGAGGCTAAACCATATCCATATCGTCTCAAATATTCAACATATAAATAATTTTGTATAAAATGATAATTCTCATAGACACTATGATTTATTAATAATAAATTATAACGGTATTCATAACCATAATTTTTAAAAGACCATTTTATTCACAAAGCAATTCATAAGCATCACAGTTAGAAACAATAAAGAGATCTAATAAAATAATACGGTTATCGTGAAAGCGACGGAGCGGCTCGGCGCGTGCGCAAACAATTGCATGCACTAACAACCTTTGCACTGAGAAAGAAGCCTTTATTGGACGCAATAATTAGTTTTATAGTTACCTTGTTTGTTTAGTTTACTTTTATTTTTATATTGTGATGTGATTTACCGAATGAAGTCAGCTGACTGAATTTTAATTTAAATATGTCTTACAAGCTGTTTCCCCGCGGTTTCACCCGCTCCACAGGGGTGCTACTTGCCGTACCCGGACAAAATATAACCTAAGTTACGCCGGAATAGTCTAGCTTTCCAACAGTGAAGGAATTTTTCAAATCAGTGTAATAGTTTCGGAGTCTTTAGGGTGGTTACAAACAAACAAAAAATATTTCCTCTTTATATTATTACGATAGATAGTAGGTTTCGATTTTTACATGCTTATTGTTCTCTCCATCTAAGAATTTATTTTTCGTGCAAAGGAGAACCAGCATTCGTCTGATAGTGTTACAACTTGGACCTCTGCTTACCCTGTCTCTTAAACAGAGCGTGATGATATGATCCGTTGCTTGCTTAGTGCACGTAAAGAATTGATAGCATCTCAGCAAAAACAATGCGTTTGGACCTGACTCATGCATTACGGTGTTTTTCTTAGAAGCTAATTTCGCGAATGATTGATAGTTAGTTCTAAATAGTAGACTAACGGCTAATTGCACAGGTTCCAGATAAAAGTCTAGATAGCTATCTGACAGATAGTGCCTTAACTGCCACCTAGAACTTTGTCAGAAACCCATGAAACTGGCCGTATGTCTCTAAAGTATAAGCAATTTTCTAACGAAACAAGAAATTATTTAGTGCAAGACTTCAAAGAATGCTTGTATCGTTTCGCTCATTAAACAGCAATGTAAACGGTGGTTACAAATATCTGTTGCTCACGACCATGCTTGATGAAGTTATGATACCAATTCGCGTAACTGATGACCCGGCTTCAGCAAAAAATGCTGGAGAAAAGGGCACTTTCTTTTGTTTCTCGTTTAAAATAACCTTTAAAGAGTTTTTACGGGTATAAATGCTTCCGTTTCCATAAAGCACATTCCTGCAAATCAATGTTGGTAAAAACTGTGTTGAACTTTTGCCTGCATATGTGATTCTTCCGGGAGCCTAGTAAAAAGGTAACAACGGTTGGTGGGTAAAAAGTGGTGAAGTAAAAAGTGGGATCGCGATAGGTGAGGCGCGGCGGCGCGAGCGCGGCGCGTGGCGGGCGCGTGCCTGCCGACCAATTACACATCTTCGCCTTTATTACAAGAACGCTCATTAGACTTGGGTGTGGAGTTGATAAGTGGAGGATGCGGTATTTGAATTGTTTTTATTTGGAGATGACATGAAAACCGAGTGAGCGGTGATGAGACAATACTTTTTCAGAATTGATTAGAAGAGGCCAAATTATTACGTATCCAAATTTGACCAAAGACAAAGAGATAAACTTTATCACAGCCGTGGTTCTTATGATTATTAAAAGTTTTCGATTTGGCTGGCTGCCTCAGTAGGAAAATAATTTTGTTTTCGCTACTGATTTTACTAAAATTTAATAATCTAAGGTTGATTGTAGACATTAATTCTAGTAAGGAATAAATCTGTGCCACATACTACTGCCGCATCCACACTCGTTCCTACACCGGAGGTCACGATTGAGTATGCGCAGCCGAGTGTATCGCCTGCCAGGTCAACACGGTTAGTTTTTACTCGTGAACTAGGCGCGCCTAGCGGCTCTGCCTGCATTTTTTAACCTAACTGATGGTTTCAGATCGCTTGGTTGACCGCAACCACTGCTTCTTCAAATAGCTCCATACGTCTTCAGCTGTCAGTTTTTATGATAATGTATTTTGTGTAGTTTGGACTTGTTTTATATCTTCGCTTTGTTTTATTTTGTAAAAAATGAATGCTCATGTATTGTTAGATTCTTTGTGTTCCTAGACTACAAAAAGTTTATTAAAACTTGAGAATTGCATACTTATGATTTATCGTCTAGTTTGATGGCCCTATTATTAATGTTTTTTGAGGATATGGTTGCGAAACTACGTCGTGGTTCAACAAAATTTCCATGACCAACACTGGATCTTATATACCTGCTGAGATTTCAATACGGCCATTCCTCTATACTCCAACCATACGATAGCAAAACAAAAGACATGCTATCATTACCCCGATCATAAACTAGGGTCGTATGGTCCCCATGATTGTCGGTTGACAAAAAATTACCAGTTAGGTGCCCAGCGACCCAGAGGCGGTGGTCAGGCCGCATCCGGCGTAACCGTCTTACTTGGGGTGATTTATTATAATTGATGTTGCCTGTTCATATAATAAGAACAAATGAAAATATCTTGCGTATCAGGACGTGAAGATTGGTTGATAGAGTTGGTTTTCTACTTGCTATTTCTAAGTGTAAGAGGGCTGAGGAGTAGACTGAGGGAGGTATTTTTGTTATATGACATGCTCCCGAAATGGTAAGCAAAGATGTAATCAAAGGTATACATATCTTTTTATTCTCGACATAAAATTTCCAGGTGCTCAGCTGACAGGAAAACTCTGATAGGGTTTTTGCTTCTAAGCTATATGAATGTGTTCTAAGAACATTCTGTGTGATAAAAGTTGTTAAAGGAGATGACGCATGACGCTATATCAGCAACATCTAGGGATCAAAAGAGAGATAAAGTACCAGCTTCTAGACGCGGTTTGAGAAAAGTTGCACTAAAACGAGGTGATGGTGATGAAGTGTTGCTACCTTATTGTAGGTCAAATGACCTCAACATACTCGTAGTTAATAAATAACGTGTAAAATTATGATCATGTTTATCAACAACCAATTTAGAACAAGCTCATCTTTACATACTTCAATAAACACCTAAATTGAATTTCTCATGGCGAACTAGTCCAGATACCGGTTGTTACACTACTATACGAAAGATGGGTATAATATAATGATTTAACTCGCATAGTTACCGGTAACAGTTAAGCGTTAAACGATTAGTTAGCGGGTGCACACGAGCGGCTCGACCGTTGTTTAGAATAAAACATAGTTATTAAATTATTATTCCATCTGCCAATTAGAACAGGGCTTTCTAATAGCTTGACTTGGCATTCTTTGGGAAAATGGATTCGAACTTGTGTTATATCTTATTGCTCGTCACGTTATGTTCATTTGAATGTAAGTAATTAAGTTCACGAGCATGTAGTTTCATTTGACAATCTAGGGACCTTCCATCTACTTCGACACTTAGTTTATGCTTAATTTGCCAAATGATTTCCACATTTGTGTATTTCAGCTTTTAAAGATTGGAGAATAAAATTAAACATCGTAACATTTGGTCCAAAGATGTGTTANGAAGCCTTTATTGGACGCAATAATTAGTTTTATAGTTACCTTGTTTGTTTAGTTTACTTTTATTTTTATATTGTGATGTGATTTACCGAATGAAGTCAGCTGACTGAATTTTAATTTAAATATGTCTTACAAGCTGTTTCCCCGCGGTTTCACCCGCTCCACAGGGGTGCTACTTGCCGTACCCGGACAAAATATAACCTAAGTTACGCCGGAATAGTCTAGCTTTCCAACAGTGAAGGAATTTTTCAAATCAGTGTAATAGTTTCGGAGTCTTTAGGGTGGTTACAAACAAACAAAAAATATTTCCTCTTTATATTATTACGATAGATAGTAGGTTTCGATTTTTACATGCTTATTGTTCTCTCCATCTAAGAATTTATTTTTCGTGCAAAGGAGAACCAGCATTCGTCTGATAGTGTTACAACTTGGACCTCTGCTTACCCTGTCTCTTAAACAGAGCGTGATGATATGATCCGTTGCTTGCTTAGTGCACGTAAAGAATTGATAGCATCTCAGCAAAAACAATGCGTTTGGACCTGACTCATGCATTACGGTGTTTTTCTTAGAAGCTAATTTCGCGAATGATTGATAGTTAGTTCTAAATAGTAGACTAACGGCTAATTGCACAGGTTCCAGATAAAAGTCTAGATAGCTATCTGACAGATAGTGCCTTAACTGCCACCTAGAACTTTGTCAGAAACCCATGAAACTGGCCGTATGTCTCTAAAGTATAAGCAATTTTCTAACGAAACAAGAAATTATTTAGTGCAAGACTTCAAAGAATGCTTGTATCGTTTCGCTCATTAAACAGCAATGTAAACGGTGGTTACAAATATCTGTTGCTCACGACCATGCTTGATGAAGTTATGATACCAATTCGCGTAACTGATGACCCGGCTTCAGCAAAAAATGCTGGAGAAAAGGGCACTTTCTTTTGTTTCTCGTTTAAAATAACCTTTAAAGAGTTTTTACGGGTATAAATGCTTCCGTTTCCATAAAGCACATTCCTGCAAATCAATGTTGGTAAAAACTGTGTTGAACTTTTGCCTGCATATGTGATTCTTCCGGGAGACTAGTAAAAAGGTAACAACGGTTGGTGGGTAAAAAGTGGTGAAGTAAAAAGTGGGATCGCGATAGGTGAGGCGCGGCGGCGCGAGCGCGGCGCGTGGCGGGCGCGTGCCTGCCGACCAATTACACATCTTCGCCTTTATTACAAGAACGCTCATTAGACTTGGGTGTGGAGTTGATAAGTGGAGGATGCGGTATTTGAATTGTTTTTATTTGGAGATGACATGAAAACCGAGTGAGCGGTGATGAGACAATACTTTTTCAGAATTGATTAGAAGAGGCCAAATTATTACGTATCCAAATTTGACCAAAGACAAAGAGATAAACTTTATCACAGCCGTGGTTCTTATGATTATTAAAAGTTTTCGATTTGGCTGGCTGCCTCAGTAGGAAAATAATTTTGTTTTCGCTACTGATTTTACTAAAATTTAATAATCTAAGGTTGATTGTAGACATTAATTCTAGTAAGGAATAAATCTGTGCCACATACTACTGCCGCATCCACACTCGTTCCTACACCGGAGGTCACGATTGAGTATGCGCAGCCGAGTGTATCGCCTGCCAGGTCAACACGGTTAGTTTTTACTCGTGAACTAGGCGCGCCTAGCGGCTCTGCCTGCATTTTTTAACCTAACTGATGGTTTCAGATCGCTTGGTTGACCGCAACCACTGCTTCTTCAAATAGCTCCATACGTCTTCAGCTGTCAGTTTTTATGATAATGTATTTTGTGTAGTTTGGACTTGTTTTATATCTTCGCTTTGTTTTATTTTGTAAAAAATGAATGCTCATGTATTGTTAGATTCTTTGTGTTCCTAGACTACAAAAAGTTTATTAAAACTTGAGAATTGCATACTTATGATTTATCGTCTAGTTTGATGGCCCTATTATTAATGTTTTTTGAGGATATGGTTGCGAAACTACGTCGTGGTTCAACAAAATTTCCATGACCAACACTGGATCTTATATACCTGCTGAGATTTCAATACGGCCATTCCTCTATACTCCAACCATACGATAGCAAAACAAAAGACATGCTATCATTACCCCGATCATAAACTAGGGTCGTATGGTCCCCATGATTGTCGGTTGACAAAAAATTACCAGTTAGGTGCCCAGCGACCCAGAGGCGGTGGTCAGGCCGCATCCGGCGTAACCGTCTTACTTGGGGTGATTTATTATAATTGATGTTGCCTGTTCATATAATAAGAACAAATGAAAATATCTTGCGTATCAGGACGTGAAGATTGGTTGATAGAGTTGGTTTTCTACTTGCTATTTCTAAGTGTAAGAGGGCTGAGGAGTAGACTGAGGGAGGTATTTTTGTTATATGACATGCTCCCGAAATGGTAAGCAAAGATGTAATCAAAGGTATACATATCTTTTTATTCTCGACATAAAATTTCCAGGTGCTCAGCTGACAGGAAAACTCTGATAGGGTTTTTGCTTCTAAGCTATATGAATGTGTTCTAAGAACATTCTGTGTGATAAAAGTTGTTAAAGGAGATGACGCATGACGCTATATCAGCAACATCTAGGGATCAAAAGAGAGATAAAGTACCAGCTTCTAGACGCGGTTTGAGAAAAGTTGCACTAAAACGAGGTGATGGTGATGAAGTGTTGCTACCTTATTGTAGGTCAAATGACCTCAACATACTCGTAGTTAATAAATAACGTGTAAAATTATGATCATGTTTATCAACAACCAATTTAGAACAAGCTCATCTTTACATACTTCAATAAACACCTAAATTGAATTTCTCATGGCGAACTAGTCCAGATACCGGTTGTTACACTACTATACGAAAGATGGGTATAATATAATGATTTAACTCGCATAGTTACCGGTAACAGTTAAGCGTTAAACGATTAGTTAGCGGGTGCACACGAGCGGCTCGACCGTTGTTTAGAATAAAACATAGTTATTAAATTATTATTCCATCTGCCAATTAGAACAGGGCTTTCTAATAGCTTGACGTGGCATTCTTTGGGAAAATGGATTCGAACTTGTGTTATATCTTATTGCTCGTCACGTTATGTTCATTTGAATGTAAGTAATTAAGTTCACGAGCATGTAGTTTCATTTGACAATCTAGGGACCTTCCATCTACTTCGACACTTAGTTTATGCTTAATTTGCCAAATGATTTCCACATTTGTGTATTTCAGCTTTTAAAGATTGGAGAATAAAATTAAACATCGTAACATTTGGTCCAAAGATGTGTTATGCAGCTTCTGTCGACTCAAGTCTCTTGCTTGCTAACGCATAGGTACTCTCACTCTGTTGCGCTTCCAAAAACTTAAGCAAGAATACCTAATCACTAAAACACTATCCGGGAAACAAACTCATACTCTTGTACTCAGCATTTTGTTTACGACTTCTAAGCGTCTAGCAGCGACATGGAATGCCTCCATATTAAATCCCAACTGAATATGTATAACCGCAAGAAATCGCGACAAAGATTGAACGAAGCAACTTTAATTCAGTCTAGAAACAAGACCAATAAATAAAGATACAATCAGATCGCATAATATCATTAAGACAAACACCGTTTGGACGACTCTATTGCCGCAGTCGGTCGAGCGTCATTTGTTTTGACACTACATGATGCATCGGGTTCCGTACGTGGTATTGTGTTGGTAGGAGTGACGCATGGTTCTGTATCAATGGAGATTAAGTTGTTTGTTGGTTGTTATTGAGATTTTGATGCTCAATGAAAGATTTAGATACATTTAAAGACTGGTACTTTAAAGTACTTTCGACAAATATTTTTTTACATATTACTAAAGTACTTCAGTTTTTTTTGTCGAAATTCGACGAGTCGAAACATATTAGGTATGTGTAGTTTACCCACTTGAAAAGTATGTAGCAATATTGACTATCTGTCTTTATCATAATTTTTTGTGTATGATACTTATATAAAATCAGTCCAATACAAAAAAAAAAAATTTTNGTTCATATAATAAGAACAAATGAAAATATCTTGCGTATCAGGACGTGAAGATTGGTTGATAGAGTTGGTTTTCTACTTGCTATTTCTAAGTGTAAGAGGGCTGAGGAGTAGACTGAGGGAGGTATTTTTGTTATATGACATGCTCCCGAAATGGTAAGCAAAGATGTAATCAAAGGTATACATATCTTTTTATTCTCGACATAAAATTTCCAGGTGCTCAGCTGACAGGAAAACTCTGATAGGGTTTTTGCTTCTAAGCTATATGAATGTGTTCTAAGAACATTCTGTGTGATAAAAGTTGTTAAAGGAGATGACGCATGACGCTATATCAGCAACATCTAGGGATCAAAAGAGAGATAAAGTACCAGCTTCTAGACGCGGTTTGAGAAAAGTTGCACTAAAACGAGGTGATGGTGATGAAGTGTTGCTACCTTATTGTAGGTCAAATGACCTCAACATACTCGTAGTTAATAAATAACGTGTAAAATTATGATCATGTTTATCAACAACCAATTTAGAACAAGCTCATCTTTACATACTTCAATAAACACCTAAATTGAATTTCTCATGGCGAACTAGTCCAGATACCGGTTGTTACACTACTATACGAAAGATGGGTATAATATAATGATTTAACTCGCATAGTTACCGGTAACAGTTAAGCGTTAAACGATTAGTTAGCGGGTGCACACGAGCGGCTCGACCGTTGTTTAGAATAAAACATAGTTATTAAATTATTATTCCATCTGCCAATTAGAACAGGGCTTTCTAATAGCTTGACGTGGCATTCTTTGGGAAAATGGATTCGAACTTGTGTTATATCTTATTGCTCGTCACGTTATGTTCATTTGAATGTAAGTAATTAAGTTCACGAGCATGTAGTTTCATTTGACAATCTAGGGACCTTCCATCTACTTCGACACTTAGTTTATGCTTAATTTGCCAAATGATTTCCACATTTGTGTATTTCAGCTTTTAAAGATTGGAGAATAAAATTAAACATCGTAACATTTGGTCCAAAGATGTGTTATGCAGCTTCTGTCGACTCAAGTCTCTTGCTTGCTAACGCATAGGTACTCTCACTCTGTTGCGCTTCCAAAAACTTAAGCAAGAATACCTAATCACTAAAACACTATCCGGGAAACAAACTCATACTCTTGTACTCAGCATTTTGTTTACGACTTCTAAGCGTCTAGCAGCGACATGGAATGCCTCCATATTAAATCCCAACTGAATATGTATAACCGCAAGAAATCGCGACAAAGATTGAACGAAGCAACTTTAATTCAGTCTAGAAACAAGACCAATAAATAAAGATACAATCAGATCGCATAATATCATTAAGACAAACACCGTTTGGACGACTCTATTGCCGCAGTCGGTCGAGCGTCATTTGTTTTGACACTACATGATGCATCGGGTTCCGTACGTGGTATTGTGTTGGTAGGAGTGACGCATGGTTCTGTATCAATGGAGATTAAGTTGTTTGTTGGTTGTTATTGAGATTTTGATGCTCAATGAAAGATTTAGATACATTTAAAGACTGGTACTTTAAAGTACTTTCGACAAATATTTTTTTACATATTACTAAAGTACTTCAGTTTTTTTTGTCGAAATTCGACGAGTCGAAACATATTAGGTATGTGTAGTTTACCCACTTGAAAAGTATGTAGCAATATTGACTATCTGTCTTTATCATAATTTTTTGTGTATGATACTTATATAAAATCAGTCCAATACAAAAAAAAAAAATTTTAATCCAACACGTTTGTGGTAACTAGTGCCTTAAATTACAAGAGCCATGTATCACCATCATTAGGTTAACGAGTACCTCAAAATACTGTAAAACCATAGATCCAACGGCTCAATTACAGAAGTCACTTAAGCCGTCCTCAAACTAACTAACTCAATCGAAACAACACATTTTCTACTTGGAATTATTAATCACTGGATATGAATCGAATAGCGTACATAAGATTTGTATAATCCACTAAAGGAATTAAAGAAATAAAATATTATGTGCGAAAGAATTATCTGCGCTAAATAATAAAGTGAAAACATTTTTTATTTAGTTTATTAGTAGCCTAAAGGCTCCGAACTACTGAACCGATTTGATGTGTAAATTCTTTCTTTGTTGGGAAGCTAGATTATCCCCGAGCAACATAAGCTATATTTTGTCCGGGTACAGGCAGTTGATACAGGACGCTGGTGAAACCGCGGGAAAACAGTTGGTTTGTTATCAAAAAAATATTTACCGCTTCAGCTACTGACACTAAGTAAAACGTGCAGTCTAAGCCGCAATATATCGCATCCAGTACTTAACCAACTCCATGGCAGTGTACGGTAGTTAGCTGTCAGCAATTTGGGCAATCACATAGTTATGCCATGAGTGATGTATACCTCTTTGCAAGCTCGATGGTGTAGCCACTTTATTAAGAAGCCAGTGGCCGGAACAATAACTGTATAGGAAAGAGAATTCAATCATTATTTTTATTTTATGTCAAAAGAAACGGTAGCGGTAATAAGGTTTTGGAGATGATAATGTCTTTGTAGGTACTAGGAAGCTAGAGAATAAGGAGATCGGAGTTGAAAATTTTTAAAAGAGGAAAAGTTGATGCAGTCTTCAGCTTTTTGCCTTGAACCTACTAGGGCACTGATAACATATTTATTTATTGTGTACATGACACATAGTACAGACGACAGCAGGTCAACGTATACGAATCTGTCAAATTTTACCAATCAAACATTAACCTACCGCCATTGCGATAAAGTTGAAAATCTATTGCAGAAATTTGACAGATTGTGGTAACTTGATGTGCTGTCGTCTGTACATTCAGCAAATTATCTTATAAATACAATTACTTATTATAAATACAAGCATAACAAATAAACAAAAAATGAATTTGGGTACCACAAATTATAATTTCCGATTTTCAGGAAAATAACTATGATTTTTCTCTTTTGATATACTAACTATATAGTTACTATATACGTCGATATTATTACTCATAACGTAATTGTATAATTTGTTGTTATGTCTGTTAAAGATAAATGAAAGTAGCAGACTTCGATATCAGTTTTGTTTGAGGATTTATTTTGGTCTTTATCTAAGGCCTCGAAGTCCGTTTATACGCAGGCTTCATACACATATAAATGCATTTTACATTACTTATTAATATTGATTTTATTTATTAATATTTATTTACTATTTATACATAACTTATTCATTTTACAAAAATAATAACATTTTTCGCACTTTCTTTTTCTATTTCATTAATAAATCATTATTAGTTCAATAAAGAATAAATAATGTCTTGACATTTAGTTTTATGCCCACAACTGTAAACTAGATCACCCGTTTAGACAAAACCTAGGTCCATTATTCCCACAAACAAAACATACCATTACAAAAGGTGTATAATTTCTCAAAAGTACAGGGTGATGTGATATGGAAACGCATATGGTTCCCCGGGAAGAGCCTCATTTTTACAAAATACAGAGCATGCAAGCAATTACACAGTAAATGCATATATCACGGGGGACAGAAAAACGGGCGTTTTCCACAATGTTCGACATGACCGCTATTTATAAAAAAATTGTTCGATACATTCTGAAGGAAACTACAAAAGAAAAAAACACTTTCAATAATATATTTTCTAAACATTATGACGAACATGTATTGAATTAGTAGATAAAATAATGAGTGAAAGGTGTGACTTCCATACTAAGTAACACTTAGTGATTTTCAGACAATACTTGCACCTAATGTGCCATAAATCCTTATAATTTTACAATAAAGTAAAAGTTCATGTAATTGTTTTCTATAAATGGTAACGTGGGAACCATTTTTTTTTGTGTTATTAGGTATAAGATGTATTAATCTTTCTACCATATACTGACGTCATTAAGTGGATTTAAAGGCTTTAAAGTATTTTTTTATAGAATTTGCTTACACGAATGCAATATGCAAGTTGAGACCACATTATGATAATTAAAGCCATTTATATTCGTAATCCAATTATAAAACCATGAGCTGTAAATTAACATATTCGTAATAAAATTATGCAAGATATAGCTCTTTATAGTATGCATTTTTAAATACTGTTCTTTCGAATGAATTTAGTAGTTAAATTCAAAAGATTGAAATCAGTATGCAAAAGCTAAATATATGATAATCAATAAACCTTGATGTGTGTCTTTTCACTGGTTATTTTTTATAATCGAATGATAAAAAGAACAATACCTGTACCTAAATAAATAAAAATAAGAAGAACAATACCCTATGTTTTCTGTTGAAATTAACTTGTATTTTGTGAATAAAATACAAAAATGAAAAATATTAAAATATATAAATAGTGACTTTATTAAATGAACCTCGATATTATTCGGATAGCGTGTCGACGGCTATGGAAACCGCGTGGCCGCGTGAGAACGCGGGTTCGTCCGGTTTTCTCAAGCGCGCCACAAGAACGCAATGATTACTGTTTGTTTGCAAATATAGCGTCTGTTGTAATTTTTGCAAACAAAGTTGATCGGTTTGTGAATGGACTGAGATATGTGCTTATTTTGTATCTACTTGTGTCAGCTGTGAGATGAAATGGCAGCCCATTATGGTCTGAGCTCGGAAATGTACCGTGAAAGACAATGAAGAAGTTTAACGACAGAAAGTTGTTCATCTTCATTAGAAATCTTATGATTCTTAATAAAAAATAAGTGTCACTTTTTAAAATCTATCTATCAATAGTCACTATTAATGTCTATCAGTTACCTACTATTAATAAATAATCAGGACCTAATCGCGATGTATTACTATGAAAGTATGATACCTTTTTCTTTACCCGACGTTTTGGCCGAATTGCACCGACCGTCGTCACAGGTGGTTTTTGTCCCGTTTCAATCGTCCTGAAAAACACTGAAACTATATACAATTTCAGTGATCATAATAAAGAAATTCGATTATTGAATGCAAAATATTTTTTTCATGAATTAATTCTCAACTCATATCATTAAAATTGTCAGCGATTGTGCTTTATTGCTAGTTGTGGTTTATGGTCCCGTGGCTCGACGCATGCGCGCTCTCCCATGACGCCATCTTGCTGTTTTGGGCGGGAAAACGTTGCTGTTCTAATGACCACTTTAGATATTACGGTTGGAAAAATCCTAGCTAAGGACTCGTATTCTAAATTAATTATATTATTGAAGAATACGTGAATAGCTATCGGCTAGGAAGCCGTTAGGCGATGGATGGACTATGTATTCTAAATCAGTGCTCAAGCCTAAATAAATAAATGATAAAAAAAAACCGGTCAAGTGCAAGTTGGATTCGCACATGAAGGGTTCCGTACCATTATCTATGAAAAATGAACGTATCTATTACCCACAATTAACCAAAATAAAATCATAATTTATAATTTGCGGTTTCAGACGTTTATTGTATGGCGACCCCCCTTAATATAATGTACTTTTTAATTTTAGTAAGTATTTGTTATTATAGCGGCAACGAAAATACATCATTTGTGAAAATTTCAGCTTTCTAGCTATCACGTTTTATGAAATAGAGCCTGAAGATAGAGAGACAGACAACGAATTCTTAGTAATAGGGTCCCGTTTTACTCTTTGGGTACGGAACCCTAAAAAAGGGATCAATTTTAACGCTGAAATTAGGTCTCATCCAAATTGCATATAAATTATGGCTGTTTATATCCAATTAAGTTTTAAGAGTTTAAGGTTATATCGGTAACAGGATGCGCGATAGTTTCAAGATCACTTTGCCATGGTTATTAATTAATGAAAGAAGAAAGAAAGAAAAACTATTTATTCGCATACAAAAATGACGCATACAAAATGTACTATGACAACACGAAAAACATAAAATAAAATACACATACACATACAGTAATGTCTATCTGAATTTGTTAATTATAATTTTACGATAGGTACGTTTATCACCTTATTTGTATATTTCTAATATTATCGTTTATGCCACTCCAAATAATAACCTACCTAACTTTCACTCATCAATTAATAACAAAGCATAGTTTGTCATGGAACGGAAATTGCCCACAGGAATCGTGTATTATTATGGTGCCAGCAGGTTATAGGCTAACAGCCTGTCGCCATATTTGTACAGCTGTGATCTATAGCGGGAGCCTGCCAATACTACTAGACTATTTCTTAAAATCTTTCTTAGCTTGCAACTGTTAGATGGGGCAAATAACTTGGACGTTTCAGGACACAGTATCGAAAAGCAAAAAGGTAATGTTTTAATATAAAAAATACAGACTGGTAACAATAAACTATGTGAATAATAAAATAGGGTAAACCAGAGAGTGATTGCCCACGTGCAGTGATTGCCCGTTTTTAGAAAAAAAATCTAAATCAAAGGTTGTGTTCTCACTTGTTTCGAATATAATCTACTAGGCTACTCTATGATCAATTTATAATAGATTTTAAAATTGACAAGTGGCAACACTGAAGAAAAAAAACATTTGTGACGGATTTTGTCAAGACGGGTGAACATTTTAGCAATTTTCTTAAGGAACTACTTGCATGGTTCATTTTTTTTGCATTTTATTTGATATTTCATTATTGGCGTATGGTTATGACGAACTCATAACTGTTACGTTGTTTTTAATGAAAATAGGTATTTGAAATCAGATTAGATACAACGGTTTTTAAGGGTGGGCAATAACTGTACATTTTTAGATAATTTTAAATTTGTTTAATTATTTTCTAAACCATGTAAGTTTTGACTAAAAACCGTTAACACTTTGATGGAGATTTTATTTAGATACAAGAAAAACATATTAAATAGTTGAAAGTTATAATACTTTTTTTATTGTTTGAAGTCAAAGTGTTTGAAGTCCTTAAGTGGGCAATAGCTATACGGTTTACCCTATATGTATTTTGTAGGTGTTGTTATTATCTAAATGATTAAATATAGATACGTAGTTTTCCTATGAAAGTCGGGTGTATTAAAGTTGGAGTTTTATACATGGCTTTTGTAGAATAGTGGGTGTACTAGGTACATAGAACCATTCAAGAGATTTAACTTTTCCAGAGATGCTAGATGAGTCAGCAAAATCTGAGATGATTATTTAGATTTTAATTTTAAAAACATTATTTTCTTCGGATAGTTATGGATGATTAAGACCAGGGACGGATATATTTGTCGCTTTGAATATATATTTTTAAAAGTTTTGATAGTATCCAATTTCTAGTTTATTTGTAATCTAATTAAGTAAGACAAATAAAATAAGACAATTAATCAATTATTCTATCAATTGTTTCACACATGTAGTTCAACGGCTACTTTTCAAAAAATAATGATTAAATACGAACAGAGGATTATAAACTTGATTTACAGCAGAAAAATGCGGTTCTCGTGTTTATGAAAACTAGTGCAAAAACTGCTCAAGCAGTAAATAAGCAAGTTCGGTGCGATCGCACGTAGCGTGTTTCTCTTATGAAATCGATACACGGACAGATGAATCGATTTAAATAAATTGTACTGTCCGGTATTTGGGTGATCTTTGATTAATCGACTAGACGGATACTTTTCTAGCGTTAATAGCTTCTTTTATTATTGTCTCATATACAATAGGAATCTAGGAAATACTTTCTATTTAAGATAATATCGTAATTTCACGCTTCTTTTCGCTTTTGGGTTAAGCATGTTTCTTCTGTAAGATTCACAAGTAGCGATGTTACGACTCGATCTGCCAACCCGGTTCAAACCGACTTGAGCCGCAAACCGTTCAAACCGGTTTGAGCCACGAACAAACCGACTTGGATGATCTGAGGAGCGAGCGGTCGAACAATTTTGTAGATCGGCGCAGCGCGTCGGGTGCGTGGGGAGTGGGCGGGGCGGAGGGGTATCGCGAGTCGACGCGAGTTCGCATCGCATTGTTGGTTGACTGTTGTTTGTTTGGGTAACGACTTACGAACGAGCTGAACCGAACAGTTTACGTATTACGTACGTTTAATTTGTGATTTTGTGTTGTGGTGTAGTATTATTTTTTGTGTGTTATTTAATTTTTCTCTTTCGATTGATCTCAGTATTCTCAATAAAAAAAAAA
>NWSH02000525.1:4082567-4094561 GCA_002382865.2 Heliothis virescens | reverse complement strand
CGCGGCAAAAAAGTTGAGCACGCGCCGATGGCCAGCGCGCTTTCTTCTCAGCAATGTATGAAGTAGTTGATGTGGTTTATTTTGGTCTAGGTTTACAGTTATTTGCCGAGAAGAGAATAAAATAGCAAATTGTAAATAAATGGTAAAAAAGGCTACATTATCTAAAAATAAAAGTGATACACTTTTCTTTCTTTCACTAGAAACACTATAAGTAATTTAAAAATTAGGAAAGAGTGACATTTACTTTCTTTTTGGAGTCTTTTAAAATCATAAAGTTATTTCTTTAGACTGTAAAAAATATGCGATCGGTTTTTTCTGTCACAAAAAAAACTTTCAATATAGAGTATCTAGAAATGATAATCCTATTTGTAATAAAGATTGCTTTGTAGGTACTATCCCAGAGCAGTTCATTCTTACTGAGTTCAGTTATTCAAAAAAAGAAAAATAATTTCATCAATAACAAAAATAGCCGCATCCACAATTTCGCACACCCAACTATACGGTTGTTGTTCGGAATGCTCCATCTAGTCTCAGGTCAGCTGGTAGAAAAACGTTGAACCAGCCACCGGTGAGCGAGTGAGATGTGCAGCCCGGGATGCCGACACTGTATCGATGTACGAGAATATCTGGAATTTAGCTGTACTTGTATGTTCAGTTAAGTAAGGCAGTTCTCTTAGATATATGTCTAAAATGGAGGCTGAAAAAATATAATTCAAATTCGTTTCTATCGTAACACTTATATTATAAAGGTATTTTTTTTGTTTTTTTCGCAAAGAGATAGTCTCAGGATCTACTGGACCGATTTGAAAAATTATTTCAGTAGAGAAAGAAGGATATAGACTTTTTATCCGGGTGCTAGGAGTAGTTCTCAAGGGAGGTTAGCGGAAGCTAGTCGTAGCATAAATGGGGGGGTTGCTTCTGAACTATGGGACAGCATATTCCCCATACATTACTCCTAGTGGTACAGTTTTATTTTAATAAATATTCGGGGTGTCGTGTTTCATTTGTTTAATGTAATTCATGATTAAAATGTTCGACAGAAACCATTTATAATGGGAAGTAGATAAAAGAGATTTCGCAACTAGACTGTAGCTTTATTATTTACATCGACGACAAATCTGACTCATTCGAATCCTCCATAGATTAATGGACTTTAAGACTAATATGACATCATCATCGTCTGCTTAGCTTTTTCCCAACTATGCTGGTTGGGGTCGGCTTCCAGTCTAACCGGATGTAGACTACCAAGCTAGTGTTTTAAGAGTAATATTATATCATTAGATTTTTTTTATAAACTTGAACTTTGAGCATGACATATCACTACACAGTATAAAAAACAGAGTCGCTTTTTCTGTCCGTATGTATGCTTAAATTTTTAAAACTACCCAACAGTTTTTGATGCATTTTTTTCATAGATAGAGTGATCAAAAAGGAAGGTTTAAATGTACAATAACATGCCTTAAACAGTAGATAAATACTGTTATTTTGCATTGCACCCGTGCGAAGCCAGCGCGGGTCGCTAGTTTTACAGTAACAAAAAAAACATAAATAAATATAAACTGACATGACTCTGACTATTAATGTGATTTAATAAAAATACAAATTCCAAAAGAAACAATAATACATTTCTTGCATATAAAATGCCAACGAACCGATTATCAATGAATATTGAACCCACATTCGTACGAAAACACCTAATCTATTCAAGTGGCTAGTCACAAGGGTCGTGACACCGCAGACAAGGACACACATACACTTACGCCAAAAGATAAAAAAGGACAGAGGAACACCGATGCTCGGGTCATATGTCGACCGATATGTCGTAACCTGTTTGAATGAAACAGCGATATTAAAAAGTCTATATGTCAGAAAAGGACGGTATTGACAATGACGTGAAGGGTTAAAAGTCAAGCAAAGTGTCGCGGCCTGTGGGAGGGAGATGGAGATGGGATTTTGTTGTGCGTTGGATAGGGAAGGAGGCATGAGGGTCAAAAGACGAGCGTCGGCAACCCTGACCTCTCCAGACGACTGGTGGGCCGCACTTGGGACTTACAAAAAAGGACGCATTTAATCGATTGTCCACCGTGATTTATTTTGTTTTATTTTTATTTTGTTTATATTTTTCGGTTACCTTATTTTTGTTTGAACATAACTCTAAAATGAAAGAATACTGAGATTTGGAAACAAAGAGATTTAGGATATGTTTAATATCTTTGTTGTGAAAGAAATCAATTGCATAATTATTTGATACATTCTCATTTAATAAAAAAAAATAATCATAAAGAAAATTCTAAACTGATTTTATTAAATACAATAAACTAGGTAAATACCTAAAAAAAATATTAATACAACATTTAAGGTAAAACATAGCTCTCCTTCTGGCGCAGCTTTAAAGATTGTATTTAAGCTTAAAAACAAAAATTAAATCTATCCCAAAAAAATAATCTCACTTAGAAGCCGTCCCTGAGCCCATAGTGCACTAATGAATCGGGACAGTCGGCATAATTAAACAGTTGGCGACAATCGGTCGGCCGATGTAACACAAACATTGGCTTTGACATAACATAAATAACTGTGACGACAACCACGTAATAGTCTAACAACTTCCCAAAACTATTTTGAAAAAAAAAAATCGAAACAAAAAAGTTTTTTTTGACATTACTTTTTTATTACATTCGCAGTTTCGATCAAACATTTGAATAGCTACGTTCTATTTTCGAAAATTTGACAGGTGTCAGTTTGTGTGCTTTAGATATTGAGTGACAGTGTTTTGTTTTAATTTCATCGCCCGCGAAGTTTATCGGAGTTTTTATGTGTAAAGAAATGTTTAGACCGGAATTTCATTTTTCAAGTAAACTACTCGAGTTGCTGACCAGAGGTAAGATTAAACGAATGGCTACCATATTTAAAGTTTAAGATGACAATAATGTTCTTATGAAGATAAGCTGTGACTTGCGAGTTTTTAATCGATGTTTTAAAAAAATGCGTGATGTCTATGGGTCATCTTAGTGGCTCCAAGAAATATACTCGAATTGAGTAGCCGCTCCTTCTTTTGAAATCGGTTCAAAACACAATAAGAACCGCGAGAAACGTAATTATAGTACCTATCCATAGACCGTAGTAAATAAACGTCCTTGACACATTGACACAATCAAGTGCTCAAATTATGAATGATATTATGGATTACTTAATAATATTTCTCGTCAGTTCCAGAACAGAAAAGTTTGTTACTGTAATAAGTCATTCTTTACTAACGCAATGTTGTATTATTTTCAGGCAATGTACAACGGGACACATTTCCTTTCGCCTCTAGTAACGGTAAGTTTTAGTACTGTAAGCACTCGCGTTTTTTCACAGGAGGGAGATTTTCCGAGTAAATTATGGAAAACAGGACTATACTATACCACTTCCACGTTTGTTAATAATACGTTAAACTAAAGAATAAATTGGTCAGCATTTTATGATGTTGTGTTCTGTCATAACGTCCCTCCCATTTTCAGCGACTTAAAAAATCTATTTTAGTTCCTTTTTGTTTTCATCTTCTTTTATAGTATTGTATCCTCTCAGTTTCTTGTTCCAAGCTGTACATACGCATGTTCACTCGTGTTCATTTAACAAAACGAAGGAACCTCCGAACTGAACAAGGGACATGTTGGTAGGACCGCGCGGCGCGTACAGTCGGTCCTGTTGCGTCCGCGCACCGCTGTGACACCACAATGAAACCTTTCACCCGCGCTACCTGCGCGCACGCTGTAATCTACATCTTTTCATACGTTTCCTTGTTCTCTATAGATATGGAGGTGTTCTAGATTATTATTAGTACGTTTAAGTAAATATTTGGTAAATCACGTCTTCTAATTTGGATATGGAAGGAAAGTAAAATTGGAGTTGACATTTCATAGCATTTCATGAGAACCTATTTAATCAGAACGACAGTTCCCTAAGACGAAATATTGCGTTTTTTTTAAACTGATATTTGCCTGAATCCATTTTAGAGCTAAAGTTTTTCCAATTCAACTAAGGATGGAATTAGCTTAAGATAAGAAAATCTTTTTGGACTTTTCTTTCCTTAGGCTTAGGTAAAAGAGACTGTATATCTGTGTGTCCGATTTTTATCATACAGCAAGTTTCACTTAACGTAGCAATCGCAGAGACAAAATTACAACAGAGGGGACAGTAGCCTAAATTATTTTTTGTTTTATTCGTCGAAGGCGTGTTAACAAGAAGCCGTTTGGTATAATTACTTGTAATCTGCGGTCGCATCTCGTTCGGACATTGTTTCAACGAGGTACCTTTCAACCGGTCCCTACGGCAATTTATTGGAAAAACTTTTTATATTATACATGTGTGTGTGTGTTTACGTGTATGTTATAATAGGTTGAACTGTCTCGGTGTATTAGCTACAGAAATGGAATATTTTGCTGCTTCGCCTAGTCGATAAAAATATTTGATCGATTTGAAAATTGAAAAGATACCATTTCGGAAGCATACTAGACATTGTATGTGATAATTATCATTGTATATATTTTTAAACCATCAATCAAAATAACACACTTATATATTTAGACTTTTAGGCATTAAATATTTTAATATAATATGACGTTATAAAGAGGTCACAGTTACAGTTGGTTTGACCTCGTATAATCAAAATTCATTCTATAGGTATATTAACATTTGCTTATTGGTTTTCTTTGAATTTATAGCAAGGTTATTTACAATGCATTAGTTGATAACTAAATACTCTATATTAATCACGGACTTATAATATACCTTAGCAGTAAATTAGACATTTCCAAAACCTAAAAAAAAAGTATTTATTCAAATAAAAAAAAGCAAGCAAAATAAGACGAATATTAACAATAGCATTAACATTCACACAGACTACATTGCAAGACTAACATTGCAGTTTCCAAGAACCACATTTCTGTAAAGACCTGAACTTGGGAGCTCTTCTCGTATTTTTTACGACATTAGAGGTCGTACCCAATGTCGCGAATTAATTCCCAAGTCGTATCTTCATTGGTGATCTTGATGTGAAAAAACACCCGTTTTTAGTAAGAAAGCATTGTAGTTATGGCGAATTTTTCTCAGATTTTTAACTAGCTTATCTGTTTATGTTCGAGATTGTTCCAGATAAGATGTTAGATGTTTTAGCTGAAATCTTAGATCTGTTTTTTATGTAGGCAGTGGCTGTAGATAGACAGATGTACATATTGTTGGGGAAACCCTTGCCTATTTTGTCTAGCTTGTATTATAAAGTTGATAGAGATAAGGTTTGCGTAACTGTATTATTATTTTTGTTCTCATAGTAAAGACTTGTGAGTTTGAGAATTTGCAAAAGTTGCTGGGCTGCTGGAAACTAAATTAAAGTTATTGCTTTTTAGATCAAAGACAAAAAAAAATGTGGTAAAAATACTTTCAATATACACATAATAATTATGATAAATCGATGCAATAGTTTTTTATATCAACACGTGAACACAAAAAATAAAATCAGAATTCGTTCAGCGATTCTCGAGTTATGAACGCATAAACGGCTGTAGTATTTTATATGTTAATGCGAGATGTACTAGATATGACTATCAACCGTATTATGAAGCTATTTAGAAGCAGGAGGGACGGCAGATGCAGTGATATTATGTCACTTTATGTGCTTTTTATTGCTGTGTAAATTTATTCTTGTTATGTCCCGGTTAAGTGATATGCACTGGTTTACTAGAATTTATACTTTTGAGGATTTTGGATTATGTTTCTCTTTTGGTTTGTTGGGTCAGTTTAGTGACAACATAATCTCATAGATAGCATATGATATGAAATTCTCTAACTTTAAGAAACGTTAGGTACGCCATGGATTCTCTCATTTTTTTCTTGCAGCTGAGTATGAGAGTTGGGGTTCAGTTCTTCTTGATAAAGGAATTACTCAGGAACCCGCTCAAGCAGTTTTTTTAAGTATGCAGGTTCATATAATTATGTGTTTGTTATAAGGCTTTTGTACAAGTTATCTCTGAATGACCTTTATGTATTAGTTAGCCTGTATGAAGTGAAAAAAATATTATACGGAGCTCGGAACATAGCAGGATCAGCAGGATAAGCCATCACTTACTGGCAAAATGGTTGTTCAGGCTTACAAAGATCGTATGTACAGCCTTTGATTACTTATATTTTTTATGCGGCAACATGTTTCTGTAGCCACTGAAAACTTCTGTTGAGTTCATTATGTAAAAGACCCCTACCAAGACATACACCGCCCTTTAGAAGGTTACATGTGAACATCGTTTACTAAATGGTCATTGGTCAGCCATTCCCTATATGTACATTTATTATATTTCAGCGAGCAACTAAATCCAATTTCCTACATTCACACCGATACAATTCGAATAGTATCAGCAGGCTCCATCTTCAGGGCAGGACTATTTACGCGTTTCTCACACCATTGACGCGATGAATCGCTCCCATTAGCGGCCGAGAACATGCTACAAGAAAACTATAAGGTTAACTATGCCCAAAAGTAGTAGTAGATATGCCATACAATTTGTATGGAACGACCTGCGGGCCGCAGTTACTAGCTCCCAGATCGAGATAACGCGACCGCTGCCGCTGCTCGACTGGCGCGATTTTATCTCATCCAGCAATATATACCTTGCGTTGGACTATACAGCGCATGCGCCGGCGATTGATGGACCAATAAGAACAATGCGAATTAGGGAATTATACGATAGTGTGCATGAGCGTTTAGAGGTCTTATTTCACGATGACAGATCAGATAATATTCTAGTTTCAAATTGATATTCGTGCTAGGTGGCAATGATCTGCGAATGCTCTGTCACCCTTATATGGAACTGAATTTTATGACGTCCGGACCTTGCAGTGTTCGGAGCTTCGACATTTCAGAGATCGTAAGGTAGCTTACTTTATTTCATGAGCAGAAAGCGCTTTTAACGCCTAATTTTAATCGATTTTGGAAGGCATAACTTACTCGCGTTTATTAAACAGGAAATGAGAAAACCGTTAATTGGAACTCTTAAAAAGGTAGCACCGGGTTACATCACGTTATATTTTGACATACCCCACTTGTCACGATGAAGATATTTCACAACAGAGCCGTCAAATTATCGATATAATCGATCCCTACTTCGGTCGTGATCTCATTTCCCTGCATTCGACGGTTGCGACCTGTACTCGAAGTTTAATTTTAGCTATAAATCATGGTCGGCCTTTCCCCGAAGTTGCGCGGAGGCGGCCGATCGCCCCCGACCGGTTCAACTCCCGCGCAGCCTCATTTAAACTGTAGCACATTCCTTCGCTTGTCGCGTATCTGTAGTCAGGCGCGATAAATTGTTATAATTAATTGTTTATAGGTTATGAGAGTGTAGTAAGGTTGGGGCCGGTGACTGCACTGCCGCGAGGAAATGAAAGGTGAATGGCTAGATTGTACGTAAAGCAAAGTGCTGTAATTAAGTTTAATTAAATTATATGACGGCTGTGGAAAACAGAGCACTGGATCCGAAAGGANTACTGCATTTTATGACGTCCGGACCTTGCAGTGTTCGGAGCTTCGACATTTCAGAGATCGTAAGGTAGCTTACTTTATTTCATGAGCAGAAAACGCTTTTAACGCCTAATTTTAATCGATTTTGGAAGGCATAACTTACTCACGTTTATTAAACAGGAAATGAGAAAACCGTTAATTGGAACTCTTAAAAAGGTAGCACCGGGTTACATCACATTATATTTTGACATACCCCACTTGTCACGATGAAGATATTTCACAACAGAGCCGTCAAATTATCGATATAATCGATCCCTACTTCGGTCGTGATCTCATTTCCCTGCATTCGACGGTTGCGACCTGTACTCGAAGTTTAATTTTAGCTATAAATCATGGTCGGCCTTTCCCCGAAGTTGCGCGGAGGCGGCCGATCGCCCCCGACCGGTTCAACTCCCGCGCAGCCTCATTTAAACTGTAGCACATTCCTTCGCTTGTCGCGTATCTGTAGTCAGGCGCGATAAATTGTTATAATTAATTGTTTATAGGTTATGAGAGTGTAGTAAGGTTGGGGCCGGTGACTGCACTGCCGCGAGGAAATGAAAGGTGAATGGCTAGATTGTACGTAAAGCAAAGTGCTGTAATTAAGTTTAATTAAATTATATGACGGCTGTGGAAAACAGAGCACTGGATCCGAAAGGACACGAGGCTTGCTGTGTTTAAACGATGAAAGCAGGAAGCGTTTAAGTTACGGAGTATCAAACTGTCGATGGTTGTATTAGAATTTTAATGAAGACGCTAATATCCATAACAGATAGTTAAGATAGTCAATTGGCAATTTATATTTATGGCGAGTTAATTCGTGATTTATGAGTGTCATTATGCGGTGTTGTGTCATTAAATTGAGTGATGTCTAAACTAAGCGGGTGTTTAGCGACGGCCTTGTTTATGAGGCATGGCGAACTGAGGTCAAGACTACACATACGAGGCGCGTAAGTGCAGATCCTCTTTTATCTCTGCCGGCCGCGACGGTCGCGCTGTCATATTTTATATGTTTTTATCAATAAATATCGCTGCAAGTAATTACATTTTTATGCAATAACAATAATTATGCATGCACCGTTAACATTTGGNGCGATGAAAGCAGGAAGCGTTTAAATTGCGGAGTATCAAACTGTCGATGGTTGTATTAGAATTTTAATGAAGACGCTAATCCATAACAGATACTTAAGATAGTCAGTTGGCGATTTATATTTATGGCGAGTTAATTCGTGATTTATGAGTGTCATTATGCGGTGTTGTGTCATTAAATTGAGTGATGTCTAAACTAAGCGGGTGTTTAGCGACGGCCTTGTTTATGAGGCATGGCGAACTGAGGTCAAGACTACACATACGAGGCGCGTAAGTGCAGATCCTCTTTTATCTCTGCCGGCCGCGCCGGTCGCGCTGTCATATTTTATATGTTTTTATCAATAAATATCGCTGCAAGTAATTACATTTTTATGCAATAACAATAATTATGCATGCACCGTTAACATTTGGACTATAGCCTTTTAAGATTTGAAAGCAGATCATGTGTTTGCAACGTAATGCGAATAAGTTATTTATAAGTTTTATCTTTCAGATTGTTATCCTTTATGGAGTCGGCGTAACTTAAGTGCTTTGTGCTAGAATGCCGGACTTTTGTAAACTAGGATGGATTGGAGTGTTGATAACTTAACGGTTAAGGCGTTGAGTGACTGGGTCGTGAGTTCAACTCAGTATTAGGTAGCTGCCTGTAGTATGATAGTATGCATCTGATAATAATATTTGTCTAAACAGATCAGTATCTTAATGATGTGTGTACCGGCTACTAAAACGAAACTGAAAAAAAAAANAGCTGGACTTTTATAAACTAGGATGGATTGGAGTGTTGATAACTTAACGGTTGAGGCGTTGAGTGACTGGGTCGTGAGTTCAATTCTGTATTAGGTACCTGCCTGAAGTATGCATCTGATAAAAATATTTGTCTAAACAGATTAGTATCATAATGATGTGTGTACTGGCCACTACGAAAAGGAAAAAAGAAACTCTCATACGTTCAAAACTAACTACTAAATGGTTTAAGATTTATACATCTAACTACTGAAACAAATACTCAAACCAAAGATAAATTACAGCACAGCTTAACTAAACCCGAGTAAGCTACTGTCATGACCATTTTCGTAATTCCAATCTCGATTCTCGCTACTGTTTTCTCGTTACAAAACGGGTCGAATCGACTACTCGATATTAATTATCCAAAAAGGTATCACATGAACTTATCAATTACATTCGATGCGGTTAATTAACGCCGGAATCCTGCACTGGATATGTCCACCGTACTTAAAAAATAACTGTCCTTATGTATGTAGGGTAAACCGTATAGCTATTGCCCACTTAAGGACTTCAAACACTTTGGCTTCAAACAATAAAAAAAAGTATTATAATTTTCAACCATTTATTATTTTTTTCTTATATCTAAATAAAATCTCCATCAAATTTTTAACGGTTTTTAGTCAAAACTTACATGGTTTAGGAAATAATAAAACAAATTTAAAATTATCTAAAAATGTACAGTTATTGCCCATTGCTTACAGTAATTGCCCACATCACAGCACAGTTATTGCCCAGTCCCTTAAAATGATAAATTAGACTTCGAACTTTAATAAAACCATCAAAACAAAACGTTAAACTTAAATCTACTACAAAATCTTAAAATAAATTGCGTTTGCGGAGACTGGACCTCGGAACACAGTATTTTTCAGCAATTTGTTAGAAGCATCTTGAACAGCCTCGATNGAGACTGGACCTCGGAACACAGTATTTTTCAGCAATTTGTTAGAAGCGTCTTGAACAGCCTCGATAGCTTTCTGTAAATTGTCTTTGCTATAATGCACTTTTGGTGTCTTTAGCATACTGTAAATAAAACAATAACAACCTATAAGATGTGCAAAGCGATTGGCTACCCGCACCCACGCAATAATGTTAACAACAGAGTCCGACCGATACTGGTTTTCTGACCGAAACTGAATGTTCGGCCGTGGCTTCAGTTTCGGCCGAAACCGAAACTCACGTGGTCAAACATATATATTTTGGAACTGATTAGTAAGGCCCTAAAGCCCTAAGAAACCTTCTGTGCGTTGCCAATCATCTTTCGTTCAATTTACGCATTTTTTTTGCTATTTTGCAAGACTCAAAAAGAAATAATGTAAAATTAAGCTTTTATGCCATTACCTACAGTTTAATAATAGAACATGTAAGCGTGTCTTTTATGAAGCGAGCGCGACTTTGGGACTTAACTGAAAAAACTAAAGTACAAGCAAGAGTTACTGAAAATGCAAGCAGGACTATTTTGTTCTTTTGGAGGAGATTTATAGTTTAGTAAGAAAAATAAAATTACGGAGTTCGCGCCTGACGAATGAGATCGGACACTGGTCGTAGTTGGGCTTCCTCTGACTTGAAAGTGCTGCTTTTTTGGCCTGTTCATCGGCACGCTCGTTACCATCGATGCCAGCGTGGGCCTTGATCCAAAACAAGGTTACATCTTTGCCCCGGGTCAAGGCCACGCTGAGGTTTCGGCGCGCCTCGATTGCGAGGGAGTGCATGGGCCCGGGATTAGTCACGGCCGCGGCCTGCAGGACCACCTGTGAATTACTATAAATGCCGGAGATCCCAGTTCCGCTTTTTAGGGCCTCACTAGTTGCCCTGCATATGGCCAGGAGTTCGGCCTGGTAGACTGTGCAGTACGCTGGCAAGCTCAGTATTCGGCTTTTGCGTTCGGTCTCGTCGTCCCATATGGACAACGCAGCACCAACCTTGCCCTAAAGCTTGCTGCCATCTGTGAATGTTCTGAGCGACTGCACGTTGTGTTGGTCTAACACGCTTTGGTCGTCGAGACACCTGAACTTCAGGTCCACACGCAAGGCAGGATGTGGCAATTCTGCAAATCCCACCACACGTTCAACCTCCCGATCTCCAAGCACTAGCCGGGTTGACCCTTTGCGAGCCTCGTTTAGTCCTGCAGCTTCTTTTATACGAAGGTCTAAAGGAATTAACCCAGCCAGTAGAAGGGCCAAATGTGCGGTGTGTGAAGGGAGACGGTGTGGTAGGACTTGCAGATTTTCTAAGCAAAGCCGGGGCTTTGCGCAAGCAGCCGCGGCGTACAAGACGACGGGCTCCACTGCTGCCGTGTAAATCACGCGGATGACGTTGGGATGCAGCCCCCAGCTGAGATAGGGTTAGTCAGAGTATGCCGCGAGAAATGAAGCTAAGCGAGCGCGCACAGCAATTTCCGAAATCAGTTTCGGTNGAAGGTCTAAAGGAATTAACCCGGCCAGTAGAAGGGCCAAATGTGCGGTGTGTGAAGGGAGACGGTGTGGTAGGACTTGCAGATTTTCTAAGCAAAGCCGGGGCTTTGCGCAAGCAGCCGCGGCGTACAAGACGACGGGCTCCACTGCTGCCGTGTAAATCACGCGGATGACGTTGGG
>NWSH02000525.1:4039265-4062656 GCA_002382865.2 Heliothis virescens | reverse complement strand
CAGAAAAAATACAATACAAAAGATGAATTGCAAGTACCACAACGATAAAACAAATAAGTGACTATGTTTAAAATACTGTTATGTTATTTTAATTGACAAATAAATAATAGCATGTAATTACAGCTGCGAAATAAGCTACTATCGTCATTAGCCACAACATTCCCTCATAATAGCAAATTATCAATTTCGTATCTTCTAAAATGGTTATTAATATCCCAATTATTGAATAATAAATTCTTACAGCTATAAGCATGGTATTTTTGTAAAATGTTGACTAAAGTTGGGTTCATTTAAAAATAATTATTTAAGAGTTTTATTTGTAAGTGTACACCATATTTCACAATATTTAACAAACGCAGTAGTAATCTCTAACATTTTAATTATCTAGAACAAACTCATTTTACACTTAAACATACAAACATGAATGTGGTACTTCTAGCTTTGGATATATAAAGTGGTACTTTGTTGTGACGCGGCGTGGTACTTTTAGTGACGCATCGTGGGTGTGTCTAGTGTTATCAAATACAACTGGTACTCTCGTTACGCGGGCTTATTGACATTATGATATAATACCAGACATCATATGGTTACTGACCATGTCACCTTTACCTTTTTATACCATAATATTTCGATTTATATTTTAACATAGTTTTTTGGTATTATAACAGTAGCTTTAATGTAATAAGTAGGTGACAGGCGGTACTTTTCAGCTTCATATGAGTGCCAGTTAGGATAATTTTCAAAATTATTTTACGCACATAACATCAAAAAAATTAATTCATCTGATGGTTGTTACCTACTTATTTCGGCAGAATGATGAAACGAGTCTCTAGTATTATGGACTAAGGCCGGGTTGTTCGATTTAACTTTAACTATAACCTAACCTTAACCGACCGTCAAATGGCCGCCCATTGGTTACACAGCTGTCACGTCAAAAATTTGACCAATGGGCGGCCATTTGACGACCGGTTAAGGTTAGGTTATAGTTAAAGTTAAATCGAGCAACCCGGCCTTAGATATTCGGAAAACCAAAATATATTTTAAAATTATTAACAAACGGTACATGTAAAAAACGTTATTTGATAGTTTTTTTTCTAGATTACTTTTCTCAATGATAACTTAAAAATTTTAAGTCTATTTTCAGGACTTAATAACTTTATTTTTCACCTGATTATTGTTATTATTGTCAGTTTAATTGCTCATACACGAGGTTATCATATTATTATTATCTTGGTCGCGCACGCCTCCAGCGCATGACTGCGTACAGTTTATTCATTGATAATTAATAATAATATATTGAACTATAGATAATGAGGATGTGTAATTTTAAATCTTATTACATGTGCATCTCATAGGAGATAATATTCTTGGAACAACAGAAATATCTACAAATGTTTCGATAATTAAAATAGTTTTAACAAATTTTGAGTCTAGCATTTTGAGCATAGGGTTGAAAAACACCATTATGATGCGTGAAGAATATCTTCTACTTCCGTATTTCTGTCTGAGAAAAAAATTAACTTTGTCTGTATGTCATCTAAAATAATAACTAATATTACTTTCAGTCATACTTTCTAACAAACAATCGAACCATTGTTAAAAAAAGGAATTGAAAAAAAACATTATGCATTTTTTTTTATTTCACTTTTCTAGCTGACTGTACCATTCCAGTTCAATATTTAAACTAATAAAACTTAACACCAAATTGACCATAAGCATTTAACAAATTGTTTGATGGATAGATAAATATTTAATATAAAAAATCAGCAACATATTTATAAATAATAACTTATACATATTATTATTTTTTATTGTTATAATCAACTTTATATAGGTACCATCAGAAGAAAAATTTATTGTTTGATATCGAGGCAAAAATCATAATAAAAAAAACTGACATTACAGATTATGTCAGTTAAGTAGTAAAAAGCTCTCATGATGTCAGTGCTATGAAAAGCATCGATAACACTCAAGCAAGCCAAATCATGTCAATTTGAAATGACAATTTAAAAAAAACCTGGATATATATAATTGGATTTTTTATTACTGCTATATAAACTGTGACATTATCAGTGTGCTAAGAAGATATTGTAGCTGGCAGTAGATAGACCGGCTAAAGTAAAACTCATGTATCTAATCATAATATTTAATTAGGAAAAACCAGGTCTGAGGCGGACCTGTCGCTTTAAATTCATGAATAGATAACTACTACCACTTTTGTTTATGATTTATTATAGTGCAATATTTGTGTCAGTATAGACAAAAAAGTATACAAATATTTGAACTTTCAAAAATTCACCAAGATAAAATTATTTATTGCATTATTTTGTTTTGGATAGTTGTTATTGTAAACAAATTATTTGTTATGATAAAGATACCCATGCCGAATAAGCTTAAATCAACATTATTGTTGACTTATATCTACGATGATAATTTTTGATAGATAAAAACCTGAAACAATAAATATATTTTATTCTTTGCTTAATAAAACTCTTAGAATCTCCGTATCAGAAGTATTTATTTAGATTTAATTGACTTACTACTGAGATTATCTGCAATATCTACCAATACAAACAATTATTGCAAGTCATTGGTACACTTTCTTGATTATTTTAATTGATTATTCCAAGAATGTTCACCAACTCACCTTAAGAGTAATAAAACTGTATCACTTAGCTCTTTGAAGAACCTACAATAAAGCACCTGATATTTATACAGACTGGTATGCGAACTACGAGAGAAATACCGACCTATTATTGTCGCGAACCATAATAACATGTTAGAATGACCTTCCTAATGAAGGTTAAAATATTATAATTGCAAGTCATACTTACATCACAGGTAGCGCAGATAGTTCCAGAAGTTATTGACTTGCTAGTGCCACTTTCTTTACCTTGAAATCCTTTGTTATGTCTGTTTATTTACGCTAAATTAGGAACTGATAAATAACCTGGATCAAGGTTATCTACAAAAGGATTATTGGCGATTATATATTTTACTTATAAAATAATATAACGGTTTGATTTTAAAATAGGTTTTGTATATTGGAAAGGCGGAAAAATAGATATTATCATATTTTTTTAGTCAAAAACCCAAACAAAAATTCAAATTACGTACCAAACCAAAATATGGATTTGAATTGTTTTGACGTTTTGCACTTTGACACGTTCTGTCTGACATGATTGACACTTTCCACGTGATACAGGTAATAAAGATGTTCGATTTATGCCACGTAATGTTAACGTTGTTTCATCAATAACTCTATTAGATAGTTAGAGGCAATTTAGAATTATGTGAATAGAATATTTTGGATAATTTTATTAATTGTTTCGTCTTAGTGTCTTTTACATTTTAAAATTGATTAATTTTCATGGTAAAAAATATTGGTCTTGTTTGATCCGTGTGACATGTGAAATAGGAAGCAATAATAAAACACGCGTTTATTGCACTATCCGGCGGGAAAATAGTTTTCAAAATTCTCAACGGGCTTTTTATCTAGGCTTTGTAGTTTTCTTTTTCAGCGTATTTGACTAAAAATAGAATGAACGTTGTTCCACGAGAGAAACGGGCGAATCCTAAAGCTCAGTCAAAATTTAAAAATGAATTTATTAGGAAAGACTCATCGCTAGGTTGGTCATACTAATTTTAATTTTCTAACATAAATAGCTCGAGTAATTTTATACTTTAGAATGACTCCTGACTGCGAAATGTTAAGTTTCTTCGTACGTATCTATTAGGCATTCGAGGGGCGTCCTTATTGCCGTACCATCCGTTCAACGGTCCCAAAGTTATGCCTACTGCGAACAAAGTGCCAAAATATCAATTCAATAACGACGAGGCATCAACCGGAGCATCCAGAATGCCCACAATGGGACCACCTCCGGGACCACCCAGGAGTTTGAAACGCAGGTAAGTGATTAAAAATTCAAAAAAATAGTTGACTAACTAAAAGCTACAACTAAATTGTAGAAAACATGTTTGGTACCTACACAAGTCAAATAATAGAACTATACCTCAGTTTCAGTTCTACTACATTGTCGTATATTTGTAGCCCGTAAGAGGTCCCAATTCCATGTTTCAGGATAATAAACTCAACGTCATCACGGCCGGACTCGTCTTCTGGCAGCCGGCCTCGTCCGAGAGTGCTGGCCAGCGATTCAGCTGCGGCGGACACGTCACACGATATGTGCACCCCGAAGAATAGGCCGACTGCGCTCAGATATATTAGTAGTAGTAGCAGAGGTCAGTTGTTTGGACAACCGAAAGGTCTTAAGTATTCCACAATTCCACTGGACTAAATTCAGACGTGGGAACTAATTTAGTGAAGCGATCGTCTGAAAAAGGGAAGTGGAAGTCTGTATTAGTCAATTGGAATAAGGCCTAAAAACTAAATAGATTTTTTTTTCCTTAGCAGAGTCTTATCCCCAGTTCCAGTACCTTTTTATAGAAGAAGTGTACTTAAAAGTGTTGATTTCAACATTTCCTACATATTTGCAAAATAAATATCATTTATCGTCAGAGTTTTAGCTGTGGTATTTTCTATGTCTCATGGCCAGTAGCATAGTAGCATTTGAAAACCCTTGACTCAAGATAAGGTACCTATGTATATCCGTACATATAAAAGCCTTATTGTTTTCTTTACAATTCACCACTTAATAGTAAAGACAGCAGCAGTCACAAGTAGGAGTTGCTCGATACATAATATCGGTAATTTCTGGTTCTAAGCGGCTGGTTGGTGCCGTCTGACCCTATAACCCTCGCTCCAAACTAGTTGTTAGCAGTATAGAGTTATCTGGGTGGTTCGAATATATGGGCCATGTCATGCCCGAGCTCGGCAAGTTACTTAGATTGTAATACCTAAGTATACATACCTACATCACATCCTCCGTAATCAACATGCACGCTGCATAGATTTAGAAGAGTACCTTTGTGTTGTTGGTTGAAACCGATTTAACGATCTTGGTTCATGATTTTTTATTTAAACTCCAATAAAGGGTTGCTGAAGATCGAGCAAAGTGTTGAACCTTGGAGGAGGCCTTTGACCAGTAGTGGACGCCTGTCAGCTGAAGCGACGAAATGGTTCTGTCCTTAGAATCATTTCGTCATTTCAGGCGAAAAATTTGTATATAGATAAATACCTAAGCGACATACTTATCACGTTCTAAAACTGCAACAATCATATGTGTCTGCTTTTTTGGCATATTTTTGCATGTAATGTCGTCTATCTGGGCACCAAGTATGATGTAACATTAAACAAAGGTAGTGTGCAAATATTATGTAATAAGCAAATAAATTCATGATCACATGTCTACAGTAGGTAGATATATAAAAATAACATTTAATTTCGTAGATAACCGTGTCAGTACTTAACTCTGATTGGTGACAAATCATTTTTATTATCTCGTATCATGTTAGGTGGCCAATGGAATCAGCTACAGCCAGCATAGGGAGGTAAACTTTCATAATATATCTTACAAAACAGTTCACCCTAGACATAACATAACATGATGCCTGTTTGCCTGTAGTCTGTCAGACTGAGGGAGCTTTACAGTTGCAAACATGTTTCATCACTTGCTCCCATCAGCGATTTTCCCGTTTTATCTAATAATTACTTCAATTACACATCTCATATGGGCCATCAAAACATTACCTACCGTAAACCGACTATGCCCAAAAAATAAATGGGACCTATCCTTTCTTACTTCAAAACATCGATAGTCTGATCCTTGACACTTGAGATTGTGGCTTCATCTCATGTGTAATTTTGATGTTCTTTCCCTTTTACATGTTCGCGGTACCCAATATAACATGTGATAATTGTAAATACCCGGTTCCTATGTATTACTTATTATTACAATTCAGAGTTGGGAATGGGAATATACCAACTCAATTAGGCCTACAGTTACTGACTTGGCACACTATTATTAAAGTCCCCGACATATATCTACCTTCTCTTATACCTAAATGCCTGCTTAGGAAGGAATGCTCCTAGAAGCAAGCTCTCAAAAAAGTTGTGAAGGAAGGTGGTCTGTATAAAATTAACGGCCCCTTTTTTTTATCGATGGGTAATCATCAGATAACCCCTCCCGCTGTGGGTGACAGTGTGAGGGAGTGTTAGACTTTTACTGACTAAAACCCACCGTGTTCTTTCGGGAGCCTTTTGTGTGTCAGGGTCAAAGACATTAAACATATGAATCTCTTTGGTCAGGGTTTTATGCGCTAGGGTTTGCTGACTTCTCTGAGGAGCGCGTGGAACAACACGCGCCGACACGAGCCTGTCGTCTCCTAAAATAAACGCTTCCGATGCGTTTTGATTTTTTGAATCCCTACGAATCAGTAGGCTGCAATACTTCTTACAATTTTAATTACCTTTTAATTTACTTTCTTCTCAATTTAAATAAATTTGTCCTTCCTATCTAAAATTCTGCTGACAAAACTAATCATTAATTTCCAGGTGGGTACAGTGGAACCCGCTCAGCTAGATCTACGAGTGTATCAGCAGTGAACCCAAGTGTGATACTAGGTACGTATTTGAACTTGACATTGCACATTCCAGAAAGTTTTGCACACGCCTCAAGCACTTAATGTCGGAGAACAGCAGATATCTGCTACATACTTGAACGTTGAACTCAGGTGATTATTAGTGCTGAGGTAGTGTAGGTACCATAAAAGTAGTAAGATTATCCATTGTGCATTAGTAAGGTACTTAAAAATAATTATTTTTCAGCAATTTCCGAAGGCCGAGGCATGGCCCGTGGAGAAATCGGGATAGCAGCAATAGATCTAAGACATCCTCATCTAGTACTTTGTCAATTCAGTGATACTTTGCTGTACACCCACACGTTAACGAAAATCAACTTTTTCAATCCTGTCGAGGTGAAAATACTTCATAGACCATATTTTTGAGAACTGCGCAGATCATGACTTGCGTGATGAAATAAGTAGATAAAGATTTGCACACGTCGACGTGTCTAACAAAAGTTGCGCGTGATTTTGCATCCCAAAGTGTTTACAACAATTAATTTATTATCTAAGTGGGTAGTGTTCGCAGTGAATGTAAAATAATGACAATATACGTTAAAATGCAATATCGAAACTGCAGCATATGCTGAGACGAATTATGGTTGTGACAAGTGGGTCCATTAATCCTAATGAATTAGGTTTTTTATTCAATAATGGCCTAATTTGATATTTGCTCTTAAACAAAGGCATCTCACGCAGAGAGAGCAATCAATTCCTCGGTCACCTTTTCCACAGCGAGTTATCATATCGGTGATGTTAAAAGGTTTTACGTAAGGGCATCATGAGATCATGTCACTAAGTCCATAGCCTGATCTTTCATATTTTTTTTTACAGATCATAGTTCCCCACACATTTTGTGAAGGCTTCCAACCAAATCAATTGTATCAGTTGATAAGGGATCGGTATCCTTTAGTTAACTTGGTAACCGTTCAAAGGAGGCACTTCAACGATGCAGTAGGTCGTCAACATATACAAACACTATGTGCTCCACAGTATAACGGCGTTTATCTTCAAGTAGTGCACAAGTATGTCCATAAAACATATTTCACTGTAACTGTAATGCATCTAAAAAAAATACGCCCCGAAGTATTGCATAAGTCTATTTTCTTAGATCCATCGGCATTTGATAGTATGCCGGCTAAAGGTCAAATGTCAATGTTGCACAGATTCTACGCTGTAACTGCGGCGGCGGCTGTGCTGAAATACGTTGAACATATCCAATGTATAGTGTTTGCGAGAGAATCATTGAAGATTGAATATCATTCGTCTGAAAACACGATGATTATAGGTACGGAATTAACATTGCAAATCGTTCGTATGTCTTCTCTTAATACTAACTCTTTGGTATCTAGGTAGCAGTAGCTTCCGTTCCTAGGTAGCTGTTATTCCAGAAGTGTTTTGCTTCTAATAATATTAAATAAAACGAACATCTTGTTATTCTCACAAGAGTGGAAATCGTCGATAAATAAATGCGGGGGGTCGTCAGCTGTACTTATTTTATATTAGATTTAGATTAATTGCAAGGTTTATCGCCTTATCAGCTAAGTCGTTGGGGTCAATTGTAGGAAATATCGCTGAAACGTCATAATGACATCATCCATATATTTACAATTGCAGGGATGCTATGCCCAATTACAATAATTCATTCAGAAAGCCAATTACGTTATGCTCACATTCACAATTAACATGGACATTTCTATACACCATAGGTTAATTAATCAACTTGGTAGCCAGTAAATTGTACTTACCTACATCATTTGTATCTATAGCTTGATCTGAAATGATTAATTACCTTATACTTATGATGTAATACGGACTATTCTCATTGTAGATGTTGGGACAGCTACCCAACTGGAACTAGTCCAGCCTTTAGTTCCATCCGCTGGACCTACCTGCTGCCTTCTGGGTGTACTCGGTCCCACTTATACCGTAGGAGGTATAAGAGCGTTGCGAGCTTCGATTCTACAGCCTTCGTGTAACAAGGAGTTTATTGAAGCTAGGCTGGATGCCATACAAGATCTGATTGAAAATGATACAGGACTTATGGTTGATTTGCAGGTATTTCTAGAACGTAAAGTAGGTATTTATACTTACCACCATACAACATAATTATTCATCTATCTTATTGAAATATGTTCAGTTAATCCGCTATTTCTACTCTATCAGTAAGTAATATTTTAGGATGTGATAAAGAAATTATCAGACATAGATAGAATTCTATTATTATGCATGGAGTCAGCAAACCAAAATATGGACAAAGTCGGTGAGGCACAACTAAACCAGACATTACTGCTGAAGGTCACGATGGACATGATTCCAAAGTTATCAGAAGCATTGAATGGAGCCGTTAGTGGTAGATTGAGGAAAATCAAAATGGTAAGTACGGATACGAGCCTGAAGAAATTTGGAATTGAATTGTTTTGTTCGTATTATTTGTAAAATGGTCTCATGCGAATGCGAACGCTCGTACGAGATAAGTTCTGACCTACTTCCATATCCTAATCAGGATTTTGAAAACCCGCACTACAATGAGATTACAGAGCGTATCAAAAGAATCATCCAAGATGACGCTCACTTAGAAAAAGGAGCCATGGGCAGTCTACAGAGATGTTTTGCAGTTAAACCAGATATCAACGGCCTTCTAGATGTAGCTAGAAGAACGTATTCAGAACTTATAGAAGACATACAGAAGATTGTAGAACAGCTAAGTGAAACTTACGATCTACCTTTGCGGTTGAATCAAAATGTTATGAAAGGCTTCCATATAGTGCTGCCTTTGGCTCCAAAGAACAGAAGGTGTTTCAATATAGAAGACTTGCCTCCTATATTTATACAGGTGATTGTTTGGAACAATTAAGTATGTATCGAGAAGAGCTTTGAGGCAAATAATGCTATTAGATTTTCTGTATACTAGGTTCATTATAGCGGAGCTAGTGTGTCGATGTCTACAGAAGAATTAGTGGTATTAAACCAACAAGCAAAAGAGTCCTTGAACGAAATACAGAAAATGAGTAACATGTGAGTTGTTTTTTAGAATTTATACCACTCATTTCTGGACGAAAAGTAACGTATTGTTTTGAAATTGTATAAAAATGGTAAGTCCCCGACAAAATGTTGCCCTAACGTTAAACAAAACAATCGATATAAAATCGACTAAAGACAATTTATTTTGTTTGCAAATGATTATGGATTAGTTTTATTTATTTTCAGCGTAATTTCCACGTTACTAAAAGATCTGCGGCCTTTCATGCCAAGTCTCTATACACTATGTGAAAATGTTGCGGAGTTGGATGTTCTATTGGCTTTGGCTCAAGTATGATCACAAAACTGTGGCTGTTATTACAAAATACTGGTAAACTCTAAAATATTTTTTTTATGTTTTTAAGGCGAGTTCGATTGGTTCATACATAAGGCCAGATTTCAATAGCTTCATGGAAATAAGAAATAGTGTTCATCCTCTTTTGGATTACAACAGTCAAGTCCTTCCCGTTCCCAATGATATTGTAAGATACTAATTTCCTTATAATTATTTTATTTACTAAAAATTTTTATAGTTGTTTTTATTAGCTGAAGTCTAGATTTGATGTGTAATTTTATTAATATTTTTTCAGTTCGCGTCACCTGAACATAATTTTACAATAATAACCGGACCAAATATGGGAGGCAAAAGCATCTATATAAAACAAGTTGCTATTATGCAAGTTATGGCGCAGGTCTCTAAAAATAATCATACTCAGTGTTTAATATCTAGTCAAATATCTAAGTTATTTTTTGGATATTATGTGTTTATTAATTTTCTCCTATTTCAGGTAGGTTGCTTCCTACCTGCAACAAACGCTGTTCTAAGACTTAGCGACAGAATTTTTTCAAGGATCGGTTTCAACGACAGTGTTGAGTTGAATGCTTCTACTTACGTTTTCGAGGTAAACTTGTTAGATACTAACTCTCAATTTATATAAAAGGAGAATATATAACAATAGTGTTCAAATATTTTTTTTTCCAGATTAAGGAGACTCAACACATTTTGAAAGGAATAACGCCAACGAGTTTAGTGATAATAGACGAGCTTTGCAGGCAAGACACCAAAGATTATACGAAGGTTAAATTACTCTACCTGCAATCAATTAAAACTTGTAAACATATTTCAGAGGGACTTGTGTGGAGGAGGGTACTGGTGTAGCTTGGGCTATCTGTGAAGAACTTATTATGAGCAATGCTTTTACTTTCTTTACTACCCATTTTATGTACCTCACGCGATTGCAGGAGCTATATTTCAATGTTGTCAAGTAAGTGTTTAACTTCACCTACAAACTAAAATTCATACCGGTTGAAATTGATCAAGTTTAAAATGAAATATTGTTTGTTTCAGTCGACATACAGCTGTAACAGAAGAAGAAGTGGGCACAACTGAAAATCCACAAAAGAGATTAGTGTACCAACATAAAATAGAACCAGGAATAACCAAAATTGAACATTACGGTCTGTCCCTCGCTGCCAAGACTAATCTGCCTGAGGATACGGTTAAATTAGCTATGGAGCTCGCTGAACTAATATCGAAAAGCAACAACGTAAGTATGCAATACTAAGCTACAAAAATAAAAATAAAGGTAAAAATGTATGTTGGTTTTTGCTCTATCTATCCGGTTATGTTATAGGCACAAGAAATTAGGACACCACAAAGAAACGACGATGAAGTTCTATACAACGTCAATGCAAACATTCAACAAGAATGCAGGAAGAACGGTTATTCAGAAGATAATACCAAGAAAATACTACAAAAATTCAAAGAAGAGCACCCTGAAATATACGAAAGATTGAGTATTCTTAGAAATAATAATAGAACTAATGTGAGTTCCAACAGTTCTGTTGTTCCCAATTCTAAGGAAGAAACGTCAAATGAATTCACAAAGGATTCCTTTGTAAACAACAATACTGTGTCCGCTAGATCCCCAATGATTGAACAATTGGAAGTACAGGTTCAAGTTGAAAACCCAAATTACACTTCTGTACAGTCCTCAGAACAGTTACTAAACAGTGTGATAAATAATGACGAATCTGCTGAGGAAGAGGTTCAGAATATAATGTCAGACGTAGAAATGATGGATGATGTAGATGATTTTCCTTGTGTGGAAATAAATAGCAGAAATACTTCGCACAATAACATTATTGCTTACAACAATGATTATAATCCAAATAATATGCAATTAATGGAAAATAATGAAACTAATTACAATGCTGAAAAAGATATGAACGATGGAGAAAACAGCAAAATAGAAACTTCGTCTATTGATTCCGATATAGCCGAGGCCTTAACTCAAATAGTTGAAGAATATTCGTCAGTAAACGTTACGAATTCTCAACGAAGTAGTGAAATGTCTGTAGACGAAGAGCTGGTGAGTGAAACGATCAATGAAATAAATGAGGAATTGTCAAGTGGGACCAATGATGTTGAAAACATTGTGTTAACGCCCCCACTAAGTTTTCGGGATACTTAGAATAAATTGTTATGCACACTCTGAATTGTTTTCTTTATACCTATCAAATATAGATACACTGTTGACCTTAAAAATAGGTCCAGTCCAGACATAAATATTTTTACTAGACGATTATCTATAATATTAAAATAAAGAGTCAACATTTCCGAAGCTATTGGACCAATTTGAAAAATATTTACTGTCGGAAGCTAGACTGTTCCCGAGTAACATAGGCTATATTTTATACGGGTAGAAGCAATAGTTCCCACGAGACGTGGGTGAAACCGCGGGAAAATAGCTAATTATATTAAATTCTTTATTTAGTTGCGTATGTTATCTTTCTTTGTCTAACAATAATAATAATCTACTGTGAAGAGCGAGACCTCCTAACACAGGTATGTCATACTTAAAAGGAGGTCTCCACGTGTAACGACGTTTATTGATTTATAAGCTGATGAAATAAAGCTTTTTTTTTATTTATCTAAAATAATAAAGAGAAAAATCTTTTTTGTTTGTTTGTACATACACATACTCTGAAAGCCATAAAACGAGTGAATCTATTTGAAAAATTATTGTGCTGTTGGAAAGATAGCCTGTTCCCAACTTACATAGGGTATGTTTTGACCGAGTACGAGAAGTTCCCCGGGAACTGAAGCTGCGGGAAACAGCCATTATTAATATATTTCGAAGCCTTTCTTTGTGAAGATACCAAATAAAGATCTGAATAATATGTAGCTACAAAATATATTTTGGTGAATGCAACGAAATCTTCAATTTATTAAAAAATAAAAAAAGGTTTTGCTCTGAACTTAGATAATGCATCTGGCACGATAGTGATAAAAAAATATTGTAAATGCCATTAAAAACTAGAAAAAAAAAGTCCCTTCTTTTTTATTTTTTTATGGTCTCTGTAATTTTACATGTCACTAAAACAGCCAGTATTGATTTTTAGTCGATTATTCCCAGCAGAATCATCTGTACTAGTAGTGTTACAACACTAAAAAACAATAAAAAAATAAATGCCAATGAAATTGCAAATGGCTGCTGAAGTTGCTTTCGCAGTTCTAATTTTTCGTTAGTGAATTTAACCGTACAATACAATGTTTTATAGTGGAAAGTTAGTGAAATACAAGATTTAAAGTTATAAGAAAAGAAGTAAGTGTGCTTATATTGACAAATCTTCATTTATTTATCAACCGGCGTCTGTTTACCACGCTGTCTCGTATCTTGCCTCGAGCAGTTTGTGGTAATTTTTTTGTGGGATCATGAAGGGTTTGATGGTAATGTAAGTTTTGTTGGTGCAGAAGGCGGTCAGCCATGTCGCTGCCGCCGTACCTGCTGGGGCCCAACCCCTGGGCCACCATGATGGCGCAGCAGCAGTTGGCGGCGGCGCAGCAAGCGGCTCTGCAAGCCCACGCTGCCGCCGCTGCGGCTGCGCCCCCGGTGCCGCCCTCGCAGCCCCCTAAGCCTCATCATATACCTGAGGAGAAGATCAAGGAGAAAGGTATGTTGTAGTTTTGATTTCGATTGTTTATAGGTTATTTTTTGTTGTGTGGTAGATTTTGCTTATTTCCTCTATGGTTTGTGTAAACATTCATACATCAAATGGCGCCATCCAGTTATTGGAATATTCATTTGTTTATCAATTTATTTATTTGTTTGATTCTCTTGTGCATACTTAAGATTCTCTATTTTATTGTTACTGAAATTCTTGATCCATTCTATAAAATCAATTAATCATCTGTACTTGTTGATTACCCTGAAAGTGAGAAAATGCTTGATGAAATTCATCATATTGCTTGGCCTGACTTTCTTCATTTGAATGTTTTATAATGATAAACTATCACAACATTTGCTGCTTTTTTTATAGTATAAGTATTGAATACTAGAAGAGTGTCATGAAAATATAGTTTTTGCAATCTGTGATAAGCAATCATGCATTTTTATTCAACAATCAACAATTAGGTTTCTGGGAATAGATAAAAATATCAGAGCGACATTTTTTCACAGCTATTGCCATAATAATAGCTCATATACTCTCATATAGAGGAGTTGCTGCTACTATGTACTATTTGAGTGCTACTGTATGTATTTGAGTCTATTCCACCTGACCACTTGCAAAAGTTTGTGCTCAAATCCTGTGGAGCCACTTCAAGAGAATCCCTTGTAGATTTTGCCTGTTAAGAAAGAGTAATATGGTTTACTTTAAGTCAACTAGGCAAAGCTTGAGATTGCTTCTATTTCATATCTTCAAAGCAAAAATCAGCTTAGTAGTAGACACAGAGCCGGATTAACCTTAAGGCAGATTAGGCAACTGCCTAGGGGCCCAGCACCGACAGGGGCCCCGCCCACAGCAATGCAGTCCGCAAAAAAAGTTTTACGGATAGAACGAAAATGATAATCAACAAAACTATTCTTTTTTTTCAACGCATTTAACACTTTATACATACAAAACCATCTAATATTTAATATTAGAACTAATATAATCCTTCGGAACGCAACTGGACTTCATTCACGTTGGGGGAATTCCCGATTCGTTGGGTGCTTTCTGTAAGCTTTCGTAGCGTTATAATAATTTGTAGCCTAATAGTTCACAAACTTTTGAAATACCTACGTAATCTTTGATTACAATATGTAATACGAGTTTTGCGATTGTAAGGTAAATTAAAAAAAGTTTTAATGTGCTCTGTGTTTGAAGACTTACGATTTTCACATACACCCAGCTACGAAGGGGCTAGCCGGGGTAGTGCTCCGGGGCCCCTGAATCATTAGCAAAAAATTACAATCGCACTGAACTTTTCAAAGTTACTCTCATTTTTACATTATAAAAAGACAGGTTGCAACCCGAATTTTGCAAAAATTTCGCGCTCGCTTCGCTCGCGTCCTCTATTTACTTCCTGTTCGTCTTTTTGGCCATTCAACAAAAAAAATCGCGCTCGCTTCGCTCGTATCCTCCAATTACATCCTACTGTTTTTCTATGTTTAGTCCTTTGATACCCTGAGAACAACTTGAGGGCATTTTTCAAAAAAGTCACACAATCTTTTAAAAAATGACGCTTTTTTCACTTGCGCCTTCAGAGGCTACACGATGTATATTTTTTGGGATTTGCCAAAAACCAATACAGTCTTACTAAAAAAAAAAGTTTATTTTAAAATTTCAATCCTGGAACTGGACAAATTTCGCTATCGCTTCGCTCGCAATAGCCATGCTACGCCACTGTATGAGACGAAGACTGAACAGCTATGTAGACATTTTGTGATTTGGATTTACTGCGACCTGGTCAATTTGCGATCTATTAGTCTGTCCTTTAGTTAACTAGTTAAAATTGTTTCATTGTTTTTCTACTGAAAGGCAGTTCCCAAACTCTTGCAACTCCTGTTTAAAAGCGTTCAAAAACACTGTTTTAAATACTTTTGATTTGGTGTATGTGAAAATCGTTAGTCTTCAAACACAGGGGGGTCGCGAAATATTTCTTCATAGAAAGGGGTCTCGCCATTAAAAAGGTTTAAAAACACGGATTTAAAAAATTTGGAACGCGTTTGGACGGTTTATCTCGTTTTACGTTGAGGAAATCTCCGATTTGTTGGATGCTATTAGGCAGGAGCGTTTTACGACAGCGAATTGGAAAAAACTTTGTGCTTTGTGTGTGTTTAAACTCTTGATAGAAGTAGAATAGACTGACTAGACAAACGTACGCGTACGCGGACTGCGCGGGTGACTCTGTTCTGTACTAACACGGAGCCAATCCGCGTTAGGACGTCATGTCATCCATGCCTAGATCAGGAATTGTATTAAGGAATGTGGGAAGAAGGCAAAAAAATACATCACATGATTTACTTAGTCAGTCAGAGTAGGTAAGAAAAGGGGCCCGAAAATTGTATTGCCTACAGGCCCATGACAGGTTAATCCGGCTCTGAGTAGACACACAGGCTGTGTTAGTACCCCACTTCCTCAACTATAAGGCCCTGACCAGAACTTCATAATTGTTTCTTAGTACCCATAAAAAAAATTTCAAACAATTAAATTAAATCTGTTTCAATACACACACGCCAGCTCAACAGTGTGCGGCACTGTGACCAACACAAATATACTTCGGGCTGTCTTACTGCAGCAGTAACAATAGTGTGCAAAAGACCATAAAATCCATATTCAATATACATAGATTATTTTCAAAAACTTTGTAACTCTTAAGTATGTGCATAAAATCCATATTCAATATACATAGATTATTTTCAAAAACTTTGTAACTCTTAAGTATGTGCATCCTAGGATTGACATTGTTACAATCAATTAAATTGATGACGTTGTTTGTAAGATGCACAAGATTTTTGTATTTCCTCATGGACTGTGGGGATTTGCAGATACTCATGCACTTCCGTGTTCCGTGTGAACCATGGAGCATTGACCAAGATCTTTAATACGTCAACCATCTGGCTACACAGCTCATTAATTCCAACAACTGCTTATTCAGACTGAAAAGAGTGCGGCTAGCCTCAATATAAAAACTTAAATAGTTATAAGCTAGAGTAGACACATCACAGGATGTGCTCTCTTAAATAATATTAATACTAACATACATTCTGATGAAAGCCACGAAGGCTGATTGTAGAATGAAAAAAAAAAAATATTGATGACAAAATAAATATGATGAAGTTTTACAGGAACAATTTCATGAACATTCTGCCAATTATTATGCCACCGAAACACCCCATTAACCAAAGTTTTGCTTTTAAAGCTATAAAGTAAAATTATTTCCTGTGGGGAATATTAAAAGTTGCTTTTGGTATTCTTCTCCATCTAAGTAACAATGGAGAATGCTGATATTGCAGACAAATGTATGAATAATAAATTGCATAACATTTCACAATTTAATTAATTATTTCAATCAGTATTTTGATATTCATAGATAAATAGATTCATGGAATCTCACCACAAAATAATAAAATATCTTCATCTTAAACTAAACTTATTTTTTTTAATTAGCCCAAAAATGGATGCAACTCCAATCAAAACGCTTCGCCGAAAAGCGCAAGTTTGGCTTCGTGGACGCGCAGAAAGAGGACATGCCTCCCGAACACATTCGCAAGATCATCAGAGATCACGGAGACATGACCAGTCGCAAGTACAGGCACGACAAGCGAGTCTACCTCGGAGCCTTGAAGTATATGCCTCACGCTGTCATGAAACTTCTAGAAAACATGCCTATGCCCTGGGAACAGATCCGTGACGTCAAAGTCCTCTACCACATCACTGGGGCTATCACCTTCGTCAATGAAATTCCGTGGGTCATAGAACCTGTCTACATTGCTCAGTGGGGCACAATGTGGATCATGATGCGTCGTGAAAAAAGAGATCGTAGGCACTTCAAGCGCATGAGGTTCCCGCCCTTTGACGATGAGGAACCCCCTCTTGATTACGCTGACAACATTTTAGACGTGGAACCATTGGAACCTATTCAAATTGAGTTAGACCCTGAAGAAGATGGCGCGGTCGCCTCGTGGTTTTACGACCACAAGCCTTTACTAGGAACGAAACACGTCAATGGATCTACATACAGAAAATGGAACCTTACTTTGCCACAAATGGCTACTCTATACCGTCTTGGCAATCAGTTACTCACTGATTTAGTAGACGACAATTACTTCTATCTCTTTGATTCAAAGAGTTTCTTCACAGCAAAGGCTCTAAACATGGCAATACCTGGAGGGCCGAAGTTCGAGCCTCTTGTCAAAGATAACTCGGCTGGTGATGAAGACTGGAATGAGTTCAATGACATCAATAAGATCATTATTCGTCAGCCAATCAGGACGGAGTACAGGATTGCATTCCCGTACTTGTACAACAACTTGCCGCATTTCGTGCAGCTGTCTTGGTAAGTTCAGATTACAACAATTATGGTACTAAAATAATCAAACTCTTGTGTATTTTAACAGGAAATTATAACTTGATTATTTTCTTAGGTATCACACACCAAACGTCGTATACATCAAGACAGAAGATCCTGATCTCCCTGCCTTCTACTTCGATCCTCTCATCAATCCTATCTCTCACCGTCACTCTGTAAAGTCTTTGGATCCTCTGCCTGATGAGGAAGAGTTCCTCTTGCCTGAAGAAGTGTCGCCATTCCTGCAAGAGACTGCCTTGTATACCGATAATACGGCCAATGGTATTGCGCTATTGTGGGCACCGAGACCTTTCAACATGCGATCGGGTGAGAAAAAAACATCTTTTTTATGTAAAAAAATCATATTTTCGCATGTGATGAAGTCATTCAACAGTTTATTAATGTGAATAAAACTTATGCTGTAAGTTTACCTTCTAAATAACTTCCATTCGTTCTTCAGGACGTACGCGCCGCGCTATCGATGTGCCTCTGGTCAAAACATGGTACAAAGAGCATTGTCCACCTGGACAACCCGTCAAAGTGAGAGTTTCCTATCAGAAGCTTCTGAAATACTATGTGCTGAATGCTTTGAAGCATAGACCGCCAAAGCCTCAAAAGAAGAGGTAAGTTATCTGACTCATATTGTAAACTATCTCTTTCCCGCAGTTTCACCTGCGTTCCGGGGTTACTTGTTCCCTTATCTGAATAAAATATAGCCTGATATACATGGGAATAGTCTACTCTCAGCAGTGAAATATTTTTTCCAAAATGATCCAGTAGTTTTGCTGCCTTTACAAACACATAAAAAATATTTCCTCTTTTTTATATTAGTATAGATATAGATAACTAGCTGCACAATTAGTATGAGAACATCTTTATTTCTAGGTATCTGTTCCGTTCATTCAAATCAACAAAGTTCTTCCAAACTACAACCCTGGACTGGGTGGAAGCAGGTCTTCAAGTGTGTCGCCAAGGGTACAACATGTTGAACTTGCTCATCCATCGCAAGAACTTGAACTATCTGCATCTGGACTACAACTTCAATTTGAAGCCTGTTAAGACTTTGACCACCAAGGAAAGAAAGAAGTCTCGGTTTGGTAATGGTGAGTATCAAAACTTAAAATTGCTTGCTTTTGTACTTATAATGATTTAGGTGCGGCGCAGACGGCGTAATTTGCCAGAATAGGACATAGGGTTGGTCTTTTGGCAGATCACGCCGCTTAAAGAAACTAAAACTATTCATTCGCGACGAACTTTTTGACTAACATACACACATATTTTGTGTGCTAAACTCATCGCACAAATAGTACGTCGTTTTCACCTCACCTTATTTTGAGCAAGCAATGGAAATAATTAACACTTACACAAGAAATTCATCACTATTTCCTAGAAAACAATGCTTAGTGCCAGTTAAAAAGTTTCTAGATAAGTTCTAGATAGTTATTTGACAGATAATGCCATAGAAATGTTTTTAATTTTGAAAATTTTTCAATCGCATTATCTTTCAAATGACTATCTAGAACCTCTGAAACTGAATAGTATTTTAGTAAATTTTTAATTCCACAGCATTCCATTTATGCCGCGAGATCCTTCGTCTAACCAAGCTCATAGTGGACTCCCACGTCCAATACCGGCTCAACAACGTAGACTCGTTCCAACTGGCTGACGGATTGCAGTACATCTTCGCGCACGTGGGACAACTGACCGGCATGTACCGCTACAAGTACAAGCTCATGAGACAGATCAGGATGTGCAAGGATCTGAAGCATTTGATCTACTATAGGTTTAATACAGTGAGTTTTGATGGATGTTAGATATCAAATGTTTTGTGTTAAATATAGACAGACATTAAACTTGTAGCACCCTCTTTTTCGCCGGGGGTTAAAAAGATTAGACAAACTAACAGATATCACCAAGTGCATAAATATACAAATCTCGAGTAAATTCATACATAATCAATGTTCTATTTCGCGTGATTCTTGATCCTATTCGAAAAAATCTTTTATTTCTGAACTATCAAGTAAAGTTTTATTCATTATTTTAATTAAACTATGCAATTTATGAGCAATAGTTAATATTTTCAGTTCATTAATGAACATAAATGTAACAATGAAAATATTTCCATCATAGGGTCCAGTGTCCAAGGGTCCTGGTTGTGGTTTCTGGGCTCCCGGCTGGCGCGTGTGGCTGTTCTTCATGCGCGGTATCACGCCGCTGCTGGAGCGCTGGCTCGGCAACTTGCTGTCCAGGCAGTTTGAAGGAAGACATTCTAAAGGTATGTGAACTGTATCAAACGGTAGTTGTGACTTTGAGGCCTTTTGATGGCCAGCTGAATGTTTTTAATTTGCATGGACGCTATGTTATACTTTAGTCTGTCAAAAGCTAAATTTATGATAATACTTCGTTTTTAATCGACTTCCCAAAAAGGAGGAGGTTATTTTCGTTTCATTTACATACTTGCATTTACTTAGCAATCCTTTCTATTAGTTATTGATTTTGCTCACATAATAAATTCAGTCAGATGCAATTATTACTGAATTTTTATACTTATCATCCTATTTCTCGCCCAGGTGTCGCAAAGACGGTGACGAAGCAGCGCGTAGAATCTCACTTCGACCTAGAGTTGCGCGCGTCTGTCATGCACGACATCGTCGACATGATGCCTGAAGGTATCAAGCAGAACAAGGCCAGGACTATCCTGCAGCATCTGTCTGAAGCCTGGCGGTGCTGGAAGGCGAATATTCCTTGGAAGGTAGGAAATTACCTTCATCTTGACCATTGTTAACGGTGTGAAAGACACTGTTAATAGGTATTTCTATTTATAACATATTTAGTTATTTATGAACCTTCTGATATGCCATTGTGTAACAACTCCTGCACAAATAAAAACCTTTACATTGTGAGTTACAATGAAGCATTTCATGCAATATAGTTCCTCCATAGTGTTTTAGCCATTATGTTGCTGATCAACTTGATATATAGAGACCAACAGTGTCATTCTAGCCTTATTCCATTCCAATAAACAGTATTCCTTTTCCACATTCATAAGTGCTTGTAAAGGCCTAAATGAAATAAACGATTTGACTTTGACACATAATTTCATCTTCACAAATTCTCTCCTAGGTACCAGGTCTCCCAACACCGATAGAGAACATGATTCTCCGCTACGTGAAAATGAAGGCAGATTGGTGGACGAACACCGCCCACTACAATCGCGAACGTATTCGACGCGGCGCCACCGTCGACAAGACTGTCTGCAAGAAAAACCTGGGCAGGTTGACTCGGTTGTACCTGAAGGCTGAGCAAGAAAGACAGCATAATTATTTGAAGGTAAGCACAGATAATTTGGGATCCAAGTACTGTATTTTCTGTCTGATAGTCATATTTAAATAAATGCCTCTATTCATCTGGTAACCCAACTGCCAAGATTTACATTTACATTTTTATTTTCAGTTTGAATTATATTGGAATAGGCAAAGACCATTTATATGCTAACTTGCTTTATAAAATTCAGTATATCAATAGAAGTTCTAAAGACTATTTAGGTCGGGAACTATTTAACAATATCTGAAACCATCAAACATGGAGAACGTTCTGTTTTACTCTACAATTCTTTTATAGCCACCCTTTTTCTCCAGGACGGTCCATACATTTCACCAGAAGAAGCCGTAGCCATCTACACGACCACAGTCCACTGGCTGGAGTCCCGTCGCTTCGCCCCCATTCCCTTCCCGCCTCTGTCCTACAAACACGACACGAAGCTACTGATCTTAGCTTTGGAACGCCTGAAAGAGGCCTACAGTGTCAAATCCAGGTTAAACCAGAGTCAGAGAGAAGAGTTGGGTCTTATAGAACAGGCTTATGATAATCCTCACGAAGCTTTATCCAGGATAAAGCGTCATTTGCTCACCCAGAGAACGTTTAGAGAGGTATGTCGAATATTTTTTTAGTTTATTTGATTTGTTTTGGTGGTAGATTTAAATTGCCTCTATCAATTTTCAAAAAATATATCGGGTTAAAATGTTGACTCTGTGTATAAAAGTATCATAAAATCCTGTTGCTGTTTCATATGTGACAGTTTTTTTTTTAATTTCTAATAGCCCTAATACAGGGTCTCATGCTTGCACGGTTCCAAGGAGTTGATCTCTTGGGGAAAAACCAGCAAGAAACTTGTGCTTATTTCTACCCAAATATAACCATAAAATTGTTCTACGCAGGTTGGCATAGAATTCATGGATCTTTACTCCCACCTGGTCCCAGTATACGACGTGGAACCTCTAGAGAAGATCACAGACGCGTACCTAGACCAGTACTTGTGGTATGAGGCTGATAAACGCAGGTTGTTACCTCCGTGGGTCAAACCAGCTGACACTGAACCTTCGCCGCTTCTCGTGTACAAATGGTGTCAAGGTAAGTTTCTTTAGGAATTTATATTTTTAAATTGTTGAATAATAATGTATAGTTCTCACAAAAGTAGATGTCCTTCCGAAACTAAATTCCGAACACAAGTATACGCTGAATGCTACCTAGAATTGGTTTCTGCGCAGAGACCAGCGCAATATTCCGTGACGGAAAAAAGTTTCATGAGAACTATACCTTTATAAAAGATAGACTGCATGCCGCTGTTTCAAACATTTTCTTACCTCCGCGATGTGTTTTACAGTATTCCAAGAAAGTGAAGCATCAGGCTATTATAGTATGTCTATGCCATTTTTTAGGGTTCCGTAGCCGAATGGCAAAAAACGGAACCCTTATAGATTCGTCATGTCTGTCTGTTTGTCCGTCTGTCCGTCCGTATGTCACAGCCACTTTATTCCGAAACTATTAGGACTACACAGTTAAAACTTGGTAGGTAGATGTATTATATTAACCGCTTTACGATTTTCGAACAAAAATAAAAAAATAATAATATTAGAGGGAGCTCCCCATACATGGAACTGAAACAAAAAATTTTTTTTTTCGTCTTACCTATACTTGTGGGGTGTCTATGGATAGGTCTTAAAAAATGGTACTGAGGTTTCTAAAACCATTTTTTCCTAAAGTCAATCATTTTAGAGTAAGACACTCCCAAAGTGCCAAAATGTGTGTCCCCCCCCCCTGTAATTTCTAAAGTACCAAAGTGAAAAACCTGAAAAAAATATATGTTATAGATCTCAATAAAAACTACTAACCAAAATTGGTTTGAACAAGATACAGTTAGTGGTTTTTGAGATATAGCTCTTTTTCAGTAACCGCAAATTATAACTTTGTTATTCATATATTTGTGTTTTGGCTAATTGTAGGTAATAAGTACGTTTATTTTTCATAGATATTGGAACGGAACCCTTCGTGTGCGAGTCCGACTCGCACTTGGCCGGTTTTTTGTTTATGTCTAGACTAGACTTGCAACGAAAAAAGAAAAATATTTCTTTAGTATTCTGTACTTGGCCGAATATGTAGATATTCGGTATTAGGGCTTTCAATACCGGTATTCCGGGATCCCGTAATACCGTGATCACGGATATAATATG
>NWSH02000525.1:4028600-4039165 GCA_002382865.2 Heliothis virescens | reverse complement strand
TATCCCACAAAGTAATTTCTGATGTCCTTGTTTAACTCCGAAACTTCTTACGATTCAAATGTAGCTGTCGAAACTATGATATTTCGCAATNTTCAGTTTTGGATAGACGCTTCGATGCGCTTCGACTCTGCGCTAGTATAAATCGACCCTTAGTCAACATCGGCAACAAGAGGAAAAACATAACATTGAGAAGATTTCCGAAAAAATCTATAGAAGTTAAATGGGCCTACATATGGGCGCGTAGCAAAACCGAGCGTAGTACGCGCGACGTACCTATTCTGAGCGGCAAGTCAGCCCATAGAGTCAGCCTCGCGGTTTTTAGTCATTTTATTACCCGACTAGGGCGAAGCGAAAAGGAGGGTCATGATTTTGACCTGTTTGTATGTATGTATGTATGTTCATCGGTTCCCTCATAACTTCTAAACTACTTAGCGTAATTTTTACCGAGAGAAGTCAATTTTGTTTGGAGTGAGTGTTCTCATTCTGAAAATCACCAGTATGAAAGCGAGAACAGTAAGTGGAATCCTAGTAAAACGTGAATGTAATGTAAGATTCTCAGATGTGCCTGTCATATTTAAATTATTTATTATTTGATTATTATCATATCATAATAATATATTATCATATTATATTATTTGATTATTCTGAAAATAAATAGACTATTTCACGATGGCAGCACTGAAAAAATCCGTTTAAAAACCTATCACTGTCAAGTGTCAATGTCAGTTAATGAAACGTCAAACAAACCANTAACCGCCAATCATAAGATCACGCCTCATATTGAATGTTAACTTAGGTAAATCATGAAAAAACCATTTCATATTTGAATTTCCCGCTTCGAGTGGTCGAATGCACCTTAAGAATTCTAAAACGAGCGTTTCGTTTCACGTTGCTTTTATTCAAAAAAATAAATAAAAGTTAATACTACAAATCCGGAAAAATCACCTAAAAGTCACCTTTTCATTAGTGTAACCTAAAAGTAACCAATGCAGTTCAAAAATCACCTTAAAGGTTACAAAAGTAACCTTCTGGCAAGACTGTCTGGAAGAGACATACAAAATATTATCATAATATATTATTTGATTATTCTGAAAATAAACAGACTATTTCACGATGGCAGCACTGAAAAAAACCGTTTAAAAACCTATCACTGTCAAGTGTCAATGTCAGTTAATGAAACGTCAAAGAAACCGNTAAATCGACCCTTAGTCAACATCGGCAACAAGAGGAAAAACATAACATTGAGAAGATTTCCGAAAAAATCTATAGAAGTTAAATGGGCCTACATATGGGCGCGTAGCAAAACCGAGCGTAGTACGCGCGACGTACCTATTCTGAGCGGCAAGTCAGCCCATAGAGTCAGCCTCGCGGTTTTTAGTCATTTTATTACCCGACTAGGGCGAAGCGAAAAGGAGGGTCATGATTTTGACCTGTTTGTATGTATGTATGTATGTTCATCGGTTCCCTCATAACTTCTAAACTACTTAGCGTAATTTTTACCGAGAGAAGTCAATTTTGTTTGGAGTGAGTGTTCTCATTCTGAAAATCACCAGTATGAAAGCGAGAACAGTAAGTGGAATCCTAGTAAAACGTGAATGTAATGTAAGATTCTCAGATGTGCCTGTCATATTTAAATTATTTATTATTTGATTATTATCATATCATAATAATATATTATCATATTATATTATTTGATTATTCTGAAAATAAATAGACTATTTCACGATGGCAGCACTGAAAAAATCCGTTTAAAAACCTATCACTGTCAAGTGTCAATGTCAGTTAATGAAACGTCAAACAAACCAAAACGAGTTGAATCTTGTTTGTTGAACTTGTAGAAGTAAAATTCCGCTGTGGTGTTGAAATTGAAACTTGTAATCTCAACTTATTCAAAAAATGGCAGATCATGATGATTTCGAAGACAACCAGTATCCGGACAATGATGAATTTGTTCCGTATGTGAGTGCCGGTAACCTCGCGCAAAAAAATGGCGCGAAAGTCACGCTATGGGGCAAAGTCACCAAAGTTTCTGCTAGCGAAGGTTTCTATGTCAAAACAGTAGACGACCAGGAGGTTCTTATAAAGTTAAAGCGGCCGTTGGATGAACCTTTAGAAGGTTGGTACGAGATTCACGGAGTCGCGCAAGGGAAGAGCGTGGTTTGTGAAGAATATGTTCCATTCGATGATGAACTCACCAAAAATATTGATCTGGAGGGTCATAAAGCTTTAACGAGGTTGCTGGTGGCGATAGACGAGCCTTGGAACTTGGGTGATGATGGTACCATGGATTCCGTGAAGAGTTCTATGACTGGTGTAGCACCAATGGACTACTAAAGATAACTAGCCTTATTTTAGAATAAAATTCATAATTGTCATGTAATGCAGAATTCTGTACTTTTATACTGTAATGCAGGCATTCCAATTTCTACTGAACATTCTTTGTAGGTTCTAATGTTAATTTAGTTCCAACTTTTCACTAAATACCATAATTTGTAAGTACTATTGGATATGCGAATACATCTCATCTATTTTGTATAATTTATTGTGTTACCGTCACCATGGACACTCATTTGGGGACTCTGTGTTGAGAACATTCACAGTGTAGAAACTTATCATTTGAATATTTTGGATGTTAATAAGTCTTGTCATCATCACGCAAGGATATGTAGTAAGGAACTTTTTGAGTCAATTTGATTGGCATTTTGTACATTCTCTTATTTAATACTATTTAGCTTTACTCAATATAAGTTTTTTTATATAAAAACATGTGTTCTCATTCAATAATTCTCAGTAAATTAAGTTACCTGTCCTTGTCCTGTCATGTTTTTGTTCGTTCATCATTGCCGTCTGCTTCCAATCCATTGGAAGTAGTTGTAGCATTTAAAATACTCTACTTGGACTGCTGTAACTGTCTTATCCAAAGCTGCAGGTTTATGTTATAGACGCATAAATTTGATGAGCCTTAACCAGGATCCTTGTAACGTACTTACTGGAATGTAGCATTAAAACTAGTAATCTATTATGATTTTCCTTTATTTATATGAAGTTTAATAATTGACACATATTTTGGCTTAAGTAAATTACAGAATCTAGACACTTTATTAATATGACTAGAAAAATTATGTTAGAGTAATTATACAGTTTCTCACCCTGTCATTAAAAGCATTATTGATGACAAAAGTTCTAACACATTGTTTAAATATAGATATACATTAAAACATAAATTAATCATTATTAATTATTGATATTTATAATTAAAAAAAATTCAACTTACATCTAATTGACTAGTATAAAATCATAGCTCAAATTATTGAAAGCACATAAAACATTTTAACGTCGGCAGTACCCAGATAGATTGATTGTCTAAAAGTGGACATGACAATAACAAGGGAAATGTTAGTAGCGCGGCTGGCAGAGAGGAATGGAAAAACATTGCGCTGACCCCAAAAAACTTGGGACCAGGACAGACAGAAGAAGAAGTATGATCCAGTTTTATGCAGATTGCAGCCAGCATTGCACTCGTGGGTATGCCCTGATGTCGCTATCCTTGTTGCGTCGCTCGATGAGACGCATGCGCTTCTCATGCTGCACGGCGTTTGAGAGTGCACCTTCTATGCACGTCACTGGACGATTCCTATGCAGAAAGATACATTAATTTTCAAGAAAATGTATGGTTCCACTGGGTTGCAAGTCGCGGTATCTACTATTAAATGTGTTTGTATGATTTCTAGTTAGTTCAGCGAACGTCTGAAGAATATGACTTTCCTCTTTGTTCTATAACTGCTATTCCTACGACTTCTGCCCCAGCCTCACTAACGGAAAAAATATCATTGTATGAGGGTACATAAATTTATTGGCATATTGCCAATTATGGGCATTCACGTTGACCGTTTCAAGTGCGACCACCCCTACCTACTTTATCGGGTTAAATATTTACGTAAAAGTTATTGCAGGGGTATAACGTTTATCTTAGTGAAGCTCCCACATACGTGAAGTTGACGATGACCATACTTTGCTAATTAAAATTCAGGAATCAAAAACGACACAAATACATACAATGTCTTGGGTGCATCCACTTTCGGCGCTTCCGTCCGTATCTTCATGCTCAACGGCCGATCTCTGCCCTTCAGCGCCAGGTCCGTCAAATACCTCTTGATGTAGTTCTTCAACTGAATGTTCTCCTTCACCAGCTTGGCTTTCTCCGTCTTCAAGCAAAGAGTTTGGACCTTGGCCCTGTTCACTTTTAGCAGGAACTTGTCCATTTTGCTGTATTCTTTGCATTCATTCTACAAATATAAAAAAGGTTTCAAAAGGCATAATATATTATTTTCTTTATTAGGGTAGTGGTTTTTAACGGTTCGGAGTTGTAGTTTTTAGGCGGATACATGTGGATATAACATCTTTTTTATCTATTACTTACTATCATATCCTTGTCCAGATGCTCGAAGTCAACAGATTCGATGTCGTACTCCGCGTCCTCTGTGAGCTTATCACCCTCGTGTTCATATTTGCTGCAGATTTCAGCCAGCTGCAGTATTTTGTTGACTTTGTCATACATATCTTCGAGATGCTGAAAATATTAGTCTTGTTCAATATTTCTTTATTAATTTTGAATTTATGCTTTGACGATAACCACTAATAGATTTTAAATACTACTGCAATGTTACCTTTATAGCATCCTGGCTGGCATTCACCATGATGTTAAGATCCTGGCTGTCTTTACTGCTCTCCAGCTTGGAGTCCTTCTTCATCTGCAGATACTTGCTTGCCAGTTCCTCCTTACGGCTCGCCATGCGTGTCAGTTTGTCTGTCATAGTGCTGGTCGTCTTCTGCCATTCGTGTTGCAGGTTCATTAAGTTTTCCTGAAAGGGAATTTGACGATTGGAAGTTTATAACAACTTTAGCGAAGTATCTTGATTGTTTCAAAGAGTTGCTAATGTCCACGTGGAAGCAAATCAGGTGTTTTTTTAAATCATCGTGTTTCGGCGCACTTTGTAGCATAATGCCAATTTGCTCTGGTCTTTGTCCCTTCATTCATCAAGGCCCTCACACAATTAAGTTATGTTACACGTGCCTACCGGGACCTAGAATGCCATTCATGATATTACCTATTCATTTCGGTAAAGTCTGTGTTACCTGGGCAGCGGGATTGTTCGAAAAATAGTTCCAGAAGGAACATAATGTGTTGTATAACTCGTTGGACTTCTTCGAGAGTCTTTTATGTACAGAAATGTTATTTCTCAACATACTTAATCTCCACTTTAACCCTTGATGACCCTACATTAAATGGGCACTTTAGTCTCTTACACTAGCAAGTTGTATCTGGTAGTCATTTTTGGCAATCTCCTTCTGGTAGAAGTCGTCCTTCTCGCGCAGGCTGTGGTAGTGGCTCATGATGGGCTCGTGTTCCTCTTGGTACGACCGGTAAACCTCGCGGAGTTTGGTCCAGTACATCTCGATCTCTAGCTGTTTGGGTGCGCAGAAGCTTCGCAGTTCCTCTTCATGCTGGAATTATGATAGTTAATAAATAGTCCACATTCTGAAATCCTACTAGCTTTTGAGCTCGAAATAACGTTTTTCTTTTACAAAAGGTTCATAAAACATCTCTTGAGTACTTATACAATGAAAAGAACATCGTTATGGTGGTTAAAAAAAAATATGTTAAATTAAAATACACTATTGAGTTTACGAGCTATTCTTCATACTCGAAGTTATCAATGATAACATAAATTTAAGAACGAGCACGACTAGGATGCGTAGACCTATATTATGTAGCCAGACCAGTATTTACGCACTAAACAAACAGGAAATTTTAATTCTACTCGGCCATAGAATGTAGACCGTAAAATTCGGTGGATTGCCCCGAACTAATTGTAGGAGTCACATAATTGAATTAGATACATGAGTTAGCATGTTGTGCGAATTTTTTGACTACGGAAAAATAGAAAATGTTAAAAGTTAAGTAGGCATTAAGGAGCAATTGTGCCTATCCTAGGAACAGTACAAAATTTCTTAAATAGGGAAGGCCATAGGTAATTAATGTCCTTGATGATTGCGGTATTGGCAGATTTTATTGTTGATGCGTAGTTAAGCTTGTTAACTTTTTCTGTAATTTTCAGATAATAATGGCAAATGCCAGATAAAATCTTAAACGAGACAACAAATACTGGTTGAACATCACAACATACTTATTTCTGATATACTCGTTATAGAAGTGGTATAATATTGCAATTTCCAATTGGCCACATGAGGTTTTCCTGCAATTAGTGGCCGTGGTCCGGAGCCGACCATGTAGCCTGACAGCCTGACTGCCGTGACTGATGACCATTGTCTGATATCATGCTGGATAAGGACAGTTAGCAAGTAACTATGTAAGTTTTAATATGGAGCAGTATTTAGGGATAAAATTGAGTGCAAAAGAATTTGCAATTAATTTGAAGGTTTGATGTCGTATTGCAGAAAGAGAGGTTCCCACTCCCACCCTTGAAAGAAAGTAGTTCTATAGGATCATCTTATTTTTGAGCCCGCTTGAATAAGAATTTAAAACTTTGAATTTATACCTAGGAGACATTTGGTCTCCCTGGCCGAAGCCTGCCGGGGCTGTGTGTGGGATTGTTGGAAACAGTTACCGCGACCCTGGTACACAAAGGGGAAAACGATAATGCATCCCATCAAAATCCAAAACTATCGAGTAAAATTATCGAGTCCACTTAATTCAAAAGCGCATTATGTACAGTGAGCATGTCACCCAACAATTAGTCATATTTGGATGGAGCTTGTCACCTTTTGTGTCTGCGGGAAGTGAGGCGTGGACGCCGTTATCATATATAGGGTGTTCCATGACCAACAAGCGACATTGTTTGTGCTGCTGCTGTTGTCACAATGTGCCTTGTCAAGTATCACGTGCTTATATTCTGTTTAATACTCGCGGAAAGCTATGTGAGTTCAAATTTTATTATTATAAGTTTATTAAAAAAATTAACATTTTACATAGCAATATCCTCCTTAAAACTAAAATAAAATTGATGGGTCCAATCCATCTGTGGATTTGGGAGAAATTGCAATCCGTCGCGAATTTTGTAACTGCAAAATATAATGCATATTTATACGTATATAATACAATCTTCTTGTGTTATCTCTTTGTAACAGTATTTTGATATTTAGGCTTTGAATTGTCGATCGAGTGGAGGCCCAAAAGAAGCCGAGCTGAAGAATATTTACAAGAAATGTTTGAAAATGCAAGAAGGACGTAACTCAAGCAAAGGAAACTCTGATCAAGACTGGAAGGATTCCCGAGGTCAAATACAGAGAAGTGACTGGGAAAGAGGTCGCATAGGGAGTAGGGAAAATAAAAGCAGCAGAGATGATAGAATGGGTGGTAAAGACAGAAAAGGAGGCAGTGGTATGAGGGATAGGAATGACATGATGGGAAGAAGCGACGATAGAATGGATAGAAATGATAACAGAAGAAACAGGGATGATGATAGAATGAGCAGTAGCAATGATAGATCGGGAGGCAGGAATAGAATGGGGAATCAAAATAACAGGAAAGATAACAATATGGGAAATAACCGAGATGACAGGTATGGTAGGGAAGACTATTTCAATGGAAGAGAAGACTTTCCACAAAGCGATGAATTTGGAGGCGTGAGTTATTTTTATTCATATATTTTTTAATTTATCACCGATTATTTAAAAATAAAACCCTATAAGCTTAAAGCCACTGCTGGTTTATTAAATTAAATTAACTGTTCTGCTAAAAATCTGGTTTTCGTTTTACCAGGGCATGGACCAATACAATAACTATCACTCAACGACCCAATCACCGAGGAGGTACAAGAGAGAGAGACGTCCAGAGAACTCTGGTCAAAGAACTCAATATAATCCGAATAGTCACAGAATCTCTGGATACGAAGACAGCTTTAGATCTGATGAGAAGAATTCTACAGAAAATAACTCCAGCAAGGAGATGGTTAATAAAGCCTGTGCATTGCACTGCTTCTTGGAGAATTTAGAGATGGTTTGTATAATACGAGTGTTTATTTTATTGGGCATAATTCTGTCTAGTCTCTTCTGTCGAGTCTCTTTTTGTTATTTGTGTGGTCTATGCATCGTGTTCTCGTCATCATATCTCATAAATGTATTTCTTTCTTTATTTTTCTCTACATTTAATGGCATTAGTTTCATCGTTAGACTCTAGCAGAAGTTCATCTATTGGTTTAATTAATACCAGTTCTATGTGATTGCAATTAAAACAATCTCCCACTAATTGCTTTTGATGAGTCCAATGAACGGCAAAGCAGCTGTTGAGATTAATGTTCTAATTCCCACTCAGACGGGGGAGGATGGCATGCCAGACAGATACCTGGTGACTCATGCCATAACTAAGGATGTTAAGAACGAAGACTTGAGGGATTTCCTGCAGGAGTCCATTGAAGAGTGTTTCCAGATCTTAGATAATGGTATGTAGTTTCTGTGATTAGAATGTCTTGTCTGTCTATGAATTAAGTAAATTATTAAAAATCATGACTGCTGCTCAGGTGTAATTTTTAATCCTGTAGGTATCAATTATTTTTTTTATCGACTTCCCAAAAAAATTTGGAGGTTCTCAATCTAACACCGTATTTACTTAATTTATTTTTTATGTGTTCGCGTTTTTATTGTTTTTTATTTTTTTTTACTGACAGAATAACACTTATTTGAACTGCTTTTTACTGTTTCAGAAAATACGGAAGATAAATGTGAGTTCTCTAAAAACTTATTGATATGTTTGTCTGAGAAAGGAAGAGCCAATTGCGACGACTGGAAGGATGACTTAAAGTTCTAATCTAGCCATAGATAGTGCCTGTATTGTATCATTTAATATAATCATGAAACTTTATTGTACTTATTTTATTTAATATCAATAATAAACTCTATTTTGAAGACCTGTGTTGTTATGATTTCTTTGAATTCGATAGTCACTTCTGCATACGATACACGTTTAGGGGTTTTACTAATATTCCGTATGGATTTTATATTTTTGTGATCATTATTACAATAGGTACCAATTAAATGATCCGATAAATGCATATAAGCTTGTAGCTTGTTTTGCTTGCAGTGCTGTCTTATTTTAGGTACAGACGACAGCAGGTCAACGTACACGAATCTGACAAATTTCACCAATCGAATATTAACATTCCGCTATTGTGATAAGATTGAAAATCTATTGCAGAAATTTGACAGATTGTGGTAACTTGATGTGCTGTTGTCTGTACATTGGGCTACCTAGACAACTGGATTTTAGCGTGCGTACTAAGTTATATTTCAGTTTGCTCAGCATTTACCTCGTTATAAAATCATTAAGTTTTAATAAGTAAATATTAAGTACTCATCAGATTTAAGTACCTCGAGTCTCGCATCATTCTTCTCAGTAGCCCTCTGCGTTTCTATATTCTTCTTCAGAATCTGAAAGTCTCGATCCTGTATGTAGGCGACCAGCTTCAGCTTAAATTCCGCTCGGTCTTGGCCATCTACTAGTTCCATCTCTTCTTTGTCCCAATTTTCTAGAAGAGTGTTCTTCTGGTGATCATATTCAGCTTGTAATTTATCCAGGCGTTGGGATCCAATGTCTGAAAGATCGCATTAGTCATAATTACTACTTAGCTGTTTCCTGCGGCTTCATCCGTGGCCCGTGGAAGCTATTTCCCGTACGCGGAATATAGTCACTCGGCGATAGGGTAGCGTCTCAGGAGTGAAATCATTTTTCAAATCGGTTTAGTAGTTGCGGAGCTAACAGACAAAAAAAATGCCTCTCTTTATTAAAAACTAGCTTCTGCCAGCGGTTTCACCCGCATCCCGTGGGAACTACTCGGCGCACCCGGACAAAAAGTAGCCTATAAAAAAACAGAAAAGGTTCTTACTTAGAAAATAGCTGACGTTTTCAGTGTGAGCTTGGAACGCTCGTCGATGCTGTTCGTCGGAGTCATTGGTCGCTTTCGTCAGAGCCGTGAGCAGACGATTCTTGCGCTCCAGCAGGAAATTGAAACTGATCATCATGTTCTAGAAAAAAAAGGCTTTTAGAACCACTTTGCCAAGGATCACTACAGACGCCAGCTAGTAAACTTACCCGACTCTGTCAAATTTTACCAATCGAAAATTAACCTTACACTATTCTGATAAGGTTGAAAATCTGTTGAAAAACTTTGACAGATTGAGATAGGTTAGTGTGCTGGTTTCTGCACCTAACCCTAGAATTGGCAACAGTAATGTAGTAGTACCTACCGTACTAAGAAGGCCAGGAAAGCGACAAAAGTAAATGATTATTATTAAAGCAATTTACGGTATAAATATTAGACGGATTCAAAGCAGAAAATCGTGCTTTAAGTCATGCAAAAAAGTAATTCCATTATTTTTAGACGATAATTCTTTTTCGTGATATTTTTATCGAAATACTTGTCCCAAATTCGAATTTTCATGTCTTATTACAATATCTACGTAAAAAACATTAAATTAACCAAAATAGGAGAATTAAAACGTAAAACCCTATCAACCAGCCATAACAAATAATAAATGGGTTTACCTGA
>NWSH02000525.1:3993040-4016667 GCA_002382865.2 Heliothis virescens | reverse complement strand
AGGTAAGTGACTGGTGGCTGTAAGAACGATTAAGGTGTCCTAGAATAAAAATATCTAACTAAAAGAGTGCAATAGACAGCTTTGTTGCTTGGAAGTTTGTTCACGGTTTCTTCTTTCCAGCTGTGGTTTGGGTGCTATCTTTTTTAACCGACTTCAAAAAAAGGAGAAGGTTCTCAATTCGTCGGAATCTTTTTATTTCATTAAATTATAGTCGTGAAAAATGTGCTATCTAATTAGCCTGACTCCAATAAATGATTTTAATTTGAGTGCATGGTTATACTACTCGTATATTAAAAATATAACGTTGGCTTATCGAACATTACCTAAACTTAGATTTAAACAAGCTTATTCACAATGCATAGTAGTCGCAAATATAACAAAAATTCTTACCTTTAGAAAAAATATGAAATGTGAGTTGTGAAGTCTATTCACTGATATGCTGTTATTGAACAAACAAGAACTATCACGTTGACATGGCATGTGTTTACCAGCTATTGATTATACATGTATCTCTATTACCTAGATGGTTAACTACCGTTGTAGGTAGACCATGAAGAAATTTCCTTAGTCTAGTATTCTTTACTATGTCGTTAAAGGAAATATTGGAAGGTGTATACTTAGAATGCTAAAATAGGCACTAGGGTTAAACATCTCTGCTTTTAACTCTAGTCTAAAAAACAGGCGTGATGTTACGTCAAATTTTGATCATAATTAATGTTCATATTTGTATGTATTAAAAGAAAAGGCAAATAAATAATTAACGTTCAGCTCGTGCTCGTTCAGTGTTAATTAAATCGCATTCCATTTTTAATTTATTGCAACATAGCAACGCAACTATTTAAAAAAGAATATTTTCAACCAGTAGCAATTTGAAAAAATAAATCATTCTGCTGAAGCTTAACATTTTTATAGCTACGTTCTAAAATGTTTTTCCATTAAATATAACGGTGTACTAAATCCCCAAAATAATCTACGATAAATTATAATCTTATTACCATAAGCTAATGTAACAGGCTTACAATAGTATCGATGCCAGAAAAAAAAACAAAACGGTATCCATAGCTACCGTTACTATGGTAACCAAACAACGAACTGAAAGCTGTGATCAACATTGACAAAGTGAAAACATTATATTTTTGTTTGGAAATAAATAAATAACAATAAACATGGACCCTCCGTCGGCTTCTGGGACCTTACAGTCCACATCAACCTACTCGGGGAGTTCTAAAACTAGCAGCAGATCTGCTGCAAGCGCTGAAAGGGATAAAGAAATGGACTTGACTAAAGACAATGGTTAGTTGAAGATTTTCTGATGAAGAACAGCTTGGCATTATTTATTCCTCAAAGTCGTAGCGCTGTCTAGATTTGACGAACTTAGGATTTGATATAAATAATAGTAGCTACGGCAAAATTTGTTTCATTCTCAGAGGTAACAAGGAAGATTTACGTTTTTGTAACTAATGTTTTTGTAGATACACTACACTTGTATACTCCAACATAGTACAATATAACACAATAATTAACCACACAACTAATTCCAGCGGCTTCACCTATCGACCTGGAGTGCAGCATACAATGCGAGCGCATCACCAAGATCTTAGACGAAGCAATCTACAAATGCAAGTTATCCATCTGCTTACCCGACCTAGTCCAGGAATTCCGGACCTTAAACAATGTCTTATCCCCGGCTCATATGGACGACCTGATCTTTATCTTCGAGCAGTATGATAATCCACTGTTTTCTGCCAGTCTGTTGAACGTGGCTGTCATGGAAGACTTGAAAGCTGTGAGTTTTACTAGACCTTGATGTAAGGCCCGGGGTCGTTAATGCACGAGCAACTTGCCATCGTTCCTTTTTTAGCCGTATAATAGGTGTTAGTGTAACCGGTGGATCCGCTGTGTTCAGGCAATGTATTACACTACAAGATTGCGAAGGTTTGAAAGTTGCTACTGCATTAATGTCTGTACCATGATGGTCCTTTGCCCTAATTGCTTTCTGTTTTTTTTAAATACGACAGATATTGTCATGAAACTCCTGGGCATAGCGGTTTGAGTCGTATATTCTCGATATATTAAGTAATTATTGTTCCCAGGGTGATTTATCGCTGAAAAACCGCCTGAACCCTGAACTCGGCCACTTGCTGTACATAATGAACAGTTATCCTCAGCTAAGGCCTAAGATTGATGAAATGATCGCCAAGGTAAATTTGAAGTTCAAATACTTAAGTGCTATTGTCATATTAAATATACTGAACTCTTTTATTTCTTCTCTCTCTGTTGATCTGTTTTTTTCCGCATCTTTATTTATTAATTACCCGTTTCTTTTTTACCTAAAGAGTTCAAACGAATCTAACATTTTGTTAATTAATTCCAGATAAGAGATGATGAAGACAATGCCGTAAGTAAATCTATTAACATCAACAATAGACGTTTCATATAAATGCGGATAAAATGGTACTACTTATAAATATGTCGCTAATTAATTATCTTCCTTATATAATTGAAAATAATTGTTAGTAATTTACGTTTCTAGATATCCGCCATTACACCTGGGTACGAGTTTCTTCTCGAATTCGAACATTTTAGAGAGCTTATGGTGAAGCAGATGGAAACTACGGCTGCAGAAGAACTGTCTGCTAAGATAAACACGAAGAAACTGGAAGTTTCTAATGAGCATCTCATTGCAAATATCAAAGGTAAGAAAGCATCAGGGAAAAATTGTATAAGTGTAATCATATGTAAGTAAATATCAACCTATAATTGACATACCCGAGAACATACGCGGTAATAGTTTCGAATACTAATTTGTAACATTCTCATTTATCAGAATACTCAGCCACTCTAAAAGAGGAGACTGAGCGCTTCGAGCAGACCATGGCGTTGAAAGCAGAAATTATCGCTAAGTTGGAGCATGAACTGGTTCTGCTCAGCCATGATGCAACTGTTAAGCTAAAAAAGAAGATGTAAGAAGTGTCTATCTACGTAGCACTAGGATCTTCCAAATTGTGGAAATCTATAAGCTAATATTAGTTTTCTTTAGTTTGGATTCGGAACGTCAGATGGTACTGGCAACTCGAACTCACACAGTCAAGAATGAGATGTTGAAAGAAGAAGAGGTGGAGAGTCGGGAGGCTTACGAACAGCTGTTGCGAAATCACCTCATTGAGGAAAAGAACCAGAGGGCACGTCGGTAATATTAGTTGTATTTAGAACATTATTTTGCAGAGCCTAGAGCTTTATAACAAAGGCGTATATATGTCGCAGTAAGATAGATAAAGCCGTGATATAGTTATATCCCTAGGGATATAATTATATACCGTAACATAGTTATAAGAAAGCGATTCATTACTATTTCACTAGGAATATAGTTATAAAACGGTTCAAGTTTAGTGATATACTTATATTACTAGATGAAGTTCAGTGAAATAACTATATTACTTGATTAAGCTTAGTGAAATAGATATCTACCATATATAATTAAATAAAATAATATTAAATTGGTTTTATCTTTATTAAAAATCAACTTTATGTGTCCTAAAGTTAGGTACAATACTTTGTGATATTAACACGTATTAAAGTCATTTCAATTATAATTAAAACTATCATATTTTTTGGAATTTAAACATTAACAATACGAATAAAACTCATCATACATTAAAAATCTTATAAAGCTAATCAACTGTTAGAGACCTCCAGACATCGACTTCTAGAGCCATGTGAATGGTTTTATTCAGTGTTTGTAAAATCGGTTTTAATTTTTTTAATTTTTGTTCAAACAAGAAGAGGAGTCATGACATCTAGAATTAAATAGCACTGAAGGCTTCTTACAGGCACATCGTTTAGTAGAACTCTGCACAATCCAAAAGCTATTTCACTGACCTTAATCTAGTAATATAAGTATATCACTAAACTTGGATCGTTTTATAACTATATTCTTAGTGAGATAGTAATAGATCGCTTTTGTATAACTATGATCCGGTATATAACTATATCCCTAGGGATATAACTATATTACGGCTTTATCTATCTTACTGCGACATATATACGTAAAGGTAACTGTTGTATTAGATAGCAAAGTATTTTTAAGTTGTCTTGATTTACCATTTACTTAGCAATGCTTCAAATTACTTTCCTGTAAATTTGCTACAAATTTATTTATTTCAATGTGTAAGTGGCAACGTATTTCTAAAGATAACACATAATATTACCATTTTAATTACAAAGATTCAAAGTGGAAACGCAGTTGCTGTCATGGCTGCAGAAGTATGATCTCGAGATGAGTGACAAGCAGGTAGAATACGACGAGTTTTCACAAAAGTATGACGATGAAGTGGAAAAATGCGAGGAATTGGAGGTGTGTGGAGGTCCTTAACTCACTTTATAAAAACAATTAAAATGAGTAAAGTCTAATCTATTTTTGTTGAAAGTTCTGGTAAAGTGCGAGATTTCTGTGCTACTATTTTAAACAAACAATTAAAAACCAACAGCGCCAACTGGCAGAACAAGACATCGAGTACATCCCACTAATGGCCGAGCGTGAAGAAGAGTACCACCAAGAGATGACGGAGAAGATGAACAAGTTCCTGATGGACCACGCCGCGAGAGTCATACAGCACGCATGGAAAGAAGTGCTCGCCAACCGAGCGGAGAAGAAGAAGGTAAGGATTTTTAATATTGAACCAAGCAATAATTCCTTCACAAATATGCTCTGGTTCAAATTTATAGTAGGCAGAGGATAGGCAAAAAAATATATACTGATGCTAAAATGCTGGTTGCAGGCGACGATATTTCACGTATTTTTCAAAAGTTTTGTCCTTAATTTTTAATGTATTACATTCTTTTTCATGCAGCTTAAAGGCAAGGGTAAAAAAGGAAAGAAGAAAGCTTAAACAAAGGCTTAAGTATATCTTCGACCTTCCATGCTCCTATTGGCCCCAAACCTATCCCTCAATATTAGGTACTTAATTATCCAGTGTGGTTTCACTACAAGGCAAACTTCGACGACCCTTGCAACTTCCAAATCCTTTATTGAGCATTTATAATACCGTCCCTATTCCTTATCCTCAATCCCAATCCTTTCTTACAGTTGAGGAAGTTAATGAAGAAGATGCAAGCTGCAGCCCCACCAACGGAGCTGTTGAAAGGAAAGAAGAAATAGTTTATACAGTTAGTATAAATGTCATACGTCGGTACGTAGGCGAACTTAAACCTATTGTTTATTTTTGTGATATTGTTATACACTATATACTTATTGTGGAAATAAAACGATTTTTGTTCAAGCAAGAAATGAATTTTATTTACTACTTAAATAAAACATTCTGCTATATATAATTATGAAATTGTCACGGTCGGATTTGCAGTCACAGTCTGTGTGATCGTACTAGTTCTAATATATTGGCTTGAAGTCCCATGAATTAAGTCAAATTTCTAAAGTATAAAATATCTACAAAGAGCCTAAAATACAAGGAAGCGGACTCATACTAAAAGTAAGTAAAACATCCAGATATAATTTTAAACTAGGTATTGTTTTTTTGTATATTCAGACGTACATACATCTATTACGCTATTAATACATACGTAGCTCTTCACTAAGAGTACACCGAGTAAAGAATCTATAATTTAGAAAACTTTTAGAAAAGCTTAAAAGCCTTCTTATCTCCATTTGATAAAACCTTTTCAGTAGCTCTACTATGGTACTAATTTTATTCTAACATATAAAAGTTGGTACAAATATTATTTTTCAGATACCCAAGCAGTTCCTATATAATGTTTTATGAGGATATGATAAATATTGATGGTCATGCTGAACTTTATTTGGTAGATTCCTTATCAGATCATAATTTCTCTTCATCATCGAGGATCTTCAGATGGCGTATGGCTCTCACGTCGATGAGGGTGTCGGAAGAGCTCTTGGTGGTTGGGACGAAGGATAGCGCCCGTCGAGCCCGTTCGCCATTACGTATTACTGGGTTCAGATCCTGGAAAAAATTTACTAGTCATACAATATTCGAAGATAAAAGACATTAGAGAATGGCGAATTGATTTTTCCCGCAGTTTTACCCTAGGTAAAAGTTACCTTGCGCATACTTATAATCATCTCCAAAGTATCGTCTATCTCCACACCCAATTTATCTCAATTAGTTTAGCTATTTTACTGTGAGAGTATAATAAAGGAATCCACGGCCAGTTTCACAGGTTCCAGATTAAGTTGCTATCCAATAGATATGCCAAAGAAAAGAAGTCAAAATTTAAAAAATATTTTTATGGCACTATCTGTCAGATATTTATTTAAAACCCTTTCTGAAACCTGTGAAACTGGCCGTCATACTCAAAATGTCTTAAGTCAAGGTTTGTATGTAGTAACTTACTCTCAGTTGTACCTGCAACGCATTAGCTGTGTGTTCAGTCTTAGAGATTTTATCTTGAGCTGCTTTGAGTTCAGCGTCCAGCCGTTGTTTCTCTTCTTCTAGCTCTTTTAAACGTTTTTCTGCTTCTGAAATGTTTAATAGCAATTTAAAAATTTGGAGCTGTGAAACAACCAGATTGGTTTTGGAGAAAAATGTGATGGGATTGTGGTAACCGAAGTAAATCTTATTTTTATAATAATTAAATCTCGCTTGTTGTCAAAGTATTGTAGTAGCTTTTTTTTATCGATGCTAAATCATAAGATGACCCTTGCCCCTGATGGTAACAGCGTGATGGAGTGTCAGACTTTTATTGACTAAAACCCACCGTGTTCTTTCTTGAGCCCTTTGTGTACCTGGGCCGCGGTAACTCGAGCGAACAATACCGCAGGTACTTTAGTAGGCTAACAAGAGAAAAAAGAGTGCTAGACAATTTATTCTCAAATACCTTTATACTGCGTTTCTTTCTGAGCCTGCAACATTTCAAACTGTTGTCGTTTTAATCTCTCCTCCTCAAGCATTTTGTGCTGTTCTTCTTGAAGTCTTTCCAGTTCTTCTCGCCTTTCCCATTCTTCGGCTAATACCCTGAAATATAAATCGTACAATTAACAAACATTAAAAATACGTTCTATAAATATATATTATTATAAAAGCTGATGGCTTTGTTTATTTGAACGCGCTAATCTTAGGCACATTCGGATCGATTTGAAATAATAATTCAGTGTTAAATAGCCTATTTACCAAAAAAGGCTATTTATGTATTGGCTTTTATTTGGGCGTGACGAGTAGTTTCTGGCAGGGTAGTATTAGTTTGGCAACTTACCTAGCTTGTAATGCTCTAACAATTTCTTCATCTCTCTTAGCTTGTGTTTCCTCTTGTAATAGTTTCTCCAGTTCAACTTGTGCGTGTTTCAGTTCTTCTAGCTTTTTATTATCTTGTTGGGCTAATTCCACCAGTTCCTGAAACGTTTCATTAGGTAAAGATAGAATGCTTTCAAGAAATCCCTTCTTCCGTATGATACATTCATAAAATGTTTTGAAATAGTCACAATTCTATTCATATTAAATTGTTATGTTTTCTGTAGTTTGTCGAAGTTTCGAGTCAGACAGATATGCGAAAAAGAGTATCCTTATTTACAATATCAATGCTAAAGTAACTCTATCAAAACTATCCGGATAAAAGACCGTAATTCCCTCGAGACATGGGTGGAACTGTGTGCAACAGCTAATACAAAATAAAAACTAGTTATACCTGTGCTTGTGCCTCTGCAGCCAGCCTAGCCTTGACCTCATGCTGCAGCCTTGCGCGGGTCTCTCGCACCTCCCTCTCGCGCCTGGCGCCGGCGCCGCGGCGGATGGCGCGCGCGCGACGCTGGTAGCCCTCCACGCCGCCTGATACGGCAGCTGCCTGACGTAGTGCTGATATCCATTGAAGACGACTCCTGGAGGAAGATAAGGATTAAGTGCAATAAATACTAGACTATATTCAGGAATAAAAATAACCTCTATAAACTCTATATACGTTCGTTAGATGAAACTTAGCGGGCAAGCAAATGGGGCACTAGACAGTCTCTTTTATTTCCTTCCGTAGTTACAGTCTATGCAGCTGCGTGAAGTAAAGAATAGGACCCATATCTATGTAATAGTAAATGCATGCAAATCTGGCCTTATTAAGGTTGACACTTAATAAGAAGAAGGGGAAAAGACAACCGTTTTTACTAAAGAGACAAAAGAAAAATCTAAATGTAATCAAAAATTACAGTAGTACATACTTGTGATCCTGAGTGCCGAATTCAAAAGTTCTATCAGGCGTGATGAGCTGGAACCGCTGTATCTTGCCTTCTCCCGCGGCTGCCTCCACGGAGCAGTACTCGTCAATGACGACGCGACCGCACTGTTCCTTCTGCGAGGAACTCTTGTAGTAGGTGAGGGCACACGGCTGTAGCACGCACCAGTACTCCCGCATGGTTGGGAGGAGGTAGCCTCGCTTGAAGAGATAACCCTGGGAAATGAGGCAAAGGGAATAAATAATTTATACACTTCTTTTTAACTTAGGTCTGGTAGTACTAAAGTCGTCACTGCCGAAAAATGTTCACTACTGCACAAAGGCGTCCACCAAGCTTGGGGAATTCGACCATACTCACCGCACTGGGTATGCGTGTTGGTGAGCCGTAATGAAGTAGTACAAATCAAATTATCATCCTTAAGGAATTAGAAATGTATGTGTTTTCTTTTGAACATTACTTACCTTTTTAATAATATCTTCAATAAATACATCATAGATCTCGTCGACAGCTTCGACTAGAGCCTCTGAATGTAGTTGCTGATCTCCACAATATTTAGCTTCTAAGACGGCGAGGAATGCTGCCCACTTGAAGTGGCCTATTGAGGAGCCTAGGGCTTCCCAGTCTGCAGTGTCCCAGCGGACCCCGAGGCAGTGGACTAGTTGTTCGGCGACAAGACCAGCTTCTGATGGTTGGAGCACCACCTGGTTGAAGTAATTCTATTATATTAGTACGTACAAAAGTAGGTATTGAAGAAACTGCTATTTTAAGGGTTCGTCATCAGTTTAATACAGAACTAGGACACTGGAGGGGTTGTCTTAAATAGCGCAATTTTTTATTAGTATTGATAGACATAGCTATTCACCTTACCTACATCTTTCACACATTTGGTAGATAGGTAGGTGACTAGTGGAGTAGTAATTATTTAGAGCCGATTTCTATAAACTATCCATCCGTTGATTTGCGTTTAGAGATTGTATAATACAGTAAAAGCTCTTCATTCGCGGGGTTTACGTTCCGTAAATATGCCGCGAATACAGAAACCGTGAATATGGAATGGTAATTTATATGGGGTTATAGGGGATACGTTCCTAGGCGACGGATGATAGCGGAAGATATGTGTTACTCGATCACAATTTTTGTAACGAATGGAAAATTAAAACAATACAACACGCAATGCGGCACTTACCAAAGGACGGGACGTCCATTTGTGACAGCATTTAATAATATACTTTATGTCATAACAAATAAGTTTATTTTACCTAAACATTATGTTTGTCCTTCTCAAAGGAACCGCTGAACCAAACAAAAAACGCCGATAGCTTTTGAAAAAACAATCTAGGCGTAGTAATAATAAGGTCTATTTTTTTATTAGTTCACTTGTTGTCGCGATGACATATTATACAGAATGCTTTGTATTGAGGTATGTTTGTACCGTTGTACTGATTCGATCCGCGAATAAAGAAATCTTAGGCCGCGAATAAAGGAATTAGATCGCATTTTTTCAATCCGCGAATACTGAAAACGCGAATGAAGGAAGCGCGAATAAGGAGCTTTTACTGTATATTATACACGAAGCTTATGTCTAACTTCAACCTCTAATCGAAATTAACGGATACGTTGTAGAAATCCAGCACTAATCATCTGTGCTAGCGGTGACATAAATAAAAATGTTTGGAAATTTTGTTTGAAATTACAATACACACGAGTAATTTTTCGCAAACTTCGAGTGTTTCAAAAATTTCAAAATCGTCTTGACAAACAATCTGAAAACGAGTGAAAGTGAAAGGAGTTACACAAGTAATTTTAAAATGAACGTTATGAAACTACTTATTGCGAAATTGAAATCTACACACGAATATAAGTTTTATTAATGGCGCGAAATAAATTATTATAATGAAAGTTTATTCTGATTTTAATCAGGCGTGTGAACGATTGATGGACCAATTAGTTTTTACTCTGCTTGTAAGATACGATGCATAGATGCGCGAGAGACCAACAATTGTTAACGAATAAAATTTGATTTAAACAATAGTCATAAAGAGTTAGAACTCTTGAAATTGAAATAAGGAAAATATAGGTGCCGATTCAAAGATTGCAGGGCATTGTTCGATGTACAAATGAGAGTAATTAATACGAGTACAACACAAGATGTCTGAATGGTGAATGACCTATTTGTAATACCCTAATATAAGGTGGCGGTTACATTGTTTAAACTGCAGCGAAACAAACGTTATTTCATTGTGTGCAAAGAGTAATAAGTAATAACAACACATTTCTGTACATAAATATGAATCATGTTATAGACCGATACTTAAGAAATGTTTACAAGGCAAATGATACTTTAATCCCTTATTTATTTGTTACCATATTACTGTTACTACATGTTATATACTTAAGTAAGTACACATATTCCAACAAATACATAAAAATTACAAAGAAAGTTTATAAATTTACAAAAATAATTAAAATAATTAAAAAAAAAATAACAAACTATGTACATACCTACTTATATTATAATACATATATTTAATTTATTATTCGAAAAATGTTAATAAACGGATGCAATACTACCTACTACTATTGTAAGTTATGCTAAGTCCTAAGTTAAACAAATGTAATTAGATGTAAGTGCTCGCCCTCTTTGCAACGCCTGAAAAAGGCCGTTAAGCTGTACCGATATACTTAAGTAAGACCTGTAAAACCTTAACATGCAAATAAAGAATTTGATTTGATTTGATTTGATTTGTTAATTATAGAATCATTATCGCTTTCCTTTTGTTAATATAATGAGATAACATTATTGTACAACATGTGGTCAGCACATTTATGAAATGATGGGTGAAATTAAAATTAAATGTGCTGATAAAAAATATTCTCAAATGTGTGGCTTAAGATTTCTGTGGCTTTTTATTGCTTGCTTGAACTTGCTTTATAAGTATAGCCTGAAGATTTTGAATTGATTCCGTGGTATATAGGAAATTGGTATATTTTTATTAATATCCTGGTCTAGACGTAATAAAAATAATCTGAAGGGTAGGTAATTTGACTTTGCTTTCTACAGGTAAGTAATAAAATTGTGTTTAACATTTATTATACTCATTAAATTTTGATATGACCTCCACTCAAGAAATTCACATATCCAATGGCCATTGTCTACATTGCAATGAAATAAACCTATTTATTTGAAAGAAGAGCAATATTGAAGGCAATATTGACAAAAGTTGTTAGAACACATTTTCTTTAAGATTTAGATTCTTTCTAATTGGAATTGCGAAGCGTGGAATTAGAATCCTGAGACGAGACTGAGACTGATAGAGTTGTGAATATGAATAGACTAGGTACTATTTTCAGATGTAGGGCTCACAATCATGTTGATAGCTTAGTACTTGACGATGAAAGTGAAGGAATAGGGGGTGCACCTGTGTCTGCGCAAATGTCTGTGCACTATAATAAGTCTTGCGCAGCTGGCTGATCTCCTTATATGAGAACAGCCGCCTTGGCCGACAATCGGCTAGGACGCCATCATCATCATCATCATCATCACTTGACGATAAGAAGTTGATACTCACGACATAATGATTGGCGTCATCAGCATCCTGCACGAGGTCTCCGAGCAAGCAGAAGATCCTGAAGAGTTTGAACACGGAGTCATCGCTGAACACGCTTTTGTCTCGACCCAGTAGACTCTTGCGGCAGACTAACCAGCATACCTAGACAATAGATTAAAACTAAATTAATAAAAATAATAAGCAAGTGGATTAATACTATTGAAGAGGTGATCTAGAATCTATTTTTCATCATCATCATCATCATCCCGGCCTTCATTAAACTTTGTTTAGGATCGTGGGCATACCATGTCTTCTGCTTCTTCTATATAGGTAAGTGTATGTATACGAGTATTTATAAGTATGCATGTATCTTTTACGCAATTCTTCCCTATTAGCGTCCCGGCTTTGCAACGCAATACAATAAAATCTACACTGTTTATATGCCAATGCTACAAAAACCACGTAAAAAAAATAAAATATTCTTAATATAATATAAGCATTTCGATGAAAAATATAGGTTTCCTGTTATTTTAAGTTGTTGATATTTAGACTTACATAATGTTACCTGCTAAATAGAAAAGTGACATCATTGTAGACATAACAAATAGGTATCTACACATAAACACAACTGTATGTATTACGGAATAACACAGTCGTTAGTGTGTCGTGGAGTCTAGACTTTTAGAACGATTAGGTACAATTTGCACATTAATTACTAAAACTAAAGACGTGAAGCTAAAGAAGTTAAAAAAACTTGTTAAGAAACTATAATGTAAAGTTCATTTGAGTTAAATTTCTTATTTAGATATTCAGGCTTTGATTCTATCCTTATCAGTTTATCAGTGGGACCTACATGAGTCATCATTACTGACCAGCTGCCCCCAATCAAAGCTACTGAATTTCTCAACAGTTTTCAAACAACGCTATACACAGATACAGCACGTTTGATTCTCCCGTGTCAGTAGGTTGCATGTAATTACAAACTAACAAACGTTTTACATATGATAGGCATTGATTCATTGCGACCTACTTACACAGCTGTATATGGTGACAAACTTGCCAAGTTATTTCAATAAGTAATTTTGATTAAGTGAAGACAATGGGTGGTTTTGGCAAGTTGCCTGTGTCCTATAAAAAGGAGTACCTATTGTCAGTACATACCATGTACAAACATATGAGTCTTACGCTAAGTTAGGTAGTGGAATACTGTTCGTTCTGAAATACCGACCAAGCAGTATTTCATTTAGATTACATGGTCAGAATTTATTACTGTTCAGTATCGTAGTATCTTTCCTAGCGCTCTTCTAATTTATTCGGTGCGCTATATTGCGATACAAGACTCTACCTACATAATTTATGAATATTCTTAGCAAAATCACATGAAGTCGTCAACATGACCTCTCATTATTGGAAAACCACCCCATGTGAAATGAAGATCAATTTCAATGAGTGATACGATTACGTCCATCAGGTTAGAGATAAACATAGTCTTATTAGCTTTGTGGCCGGGCAGCCGATATTGGGGAGGTGTAGGGAAGGGCAAGTATTTTCTACGTAAACAGTTGAACATACCAGTGTATAACACGCTCCAGACAAGTTTAGCGGAAATCAATACCGTGGTAGCCATTCCGAGAACCTAGACACTCGAGAAATATGTTTGCCGAGTGCATTGTACAGATGCTAGTCTAGTGACTCTTGTGCGCTCACAAGACTGTTTGTTTTACTGAGAAATGCGGAATTTTAAACAAGACATGCGAAAGCTATCTTGTGAGATTCCCATGTTCTTAGTTTTCAAAACAAGTAAATAGAAATATATGAGAATTCCGGGCTTTGGAAAGTATTGCACAAAGGAAAAAAAGGTTCGTCAGAAAACGTAAAAAAAACTTATCTGAGTTGAATTAAGTACACCGCGTTTTTATAAGCTCCGTTGAATTTCACTTGACAATAATTGGAAACCGTATCATTCAATTACTTATTGGATTCATCCAACCAAGCAGAAATCCGGTATAAAGTTCACCATTGAAAAACTTGGAAGATTGGACAATACGTTACTATGTAGGACAGGCCATTAGCTAATAGATTGTTTAATAACTGAGTGTGCTTGTCTATCATATTTAAATAGTTATGAGACATAGTCTGAGGTCATCAAGATAGACTACATATTTTCTTGGTTACTACGTCTTTATTCTCCTGGGCAAGTTTTTGTAGCTGTCAAATGCCACTGCCCGTTTTAAGTTTCATGTCAGTCAGAGGCGTGACGGCATGGCAGTGTCGTATTAGCAGAAGTAAGCAATACTATATCTATCCTTGAAGATGTTAATTAAGAGGAAATAATTGTGTCTCATCATGATTCATGTTCTTTTATCTTATTAGCTTTGGTGGAAGATATAATTAAGCAAACAATGACTTAGTTTAAGGAATCCTTTCTTTTAAGGATTTTAATCTTTGAGTTTTGAAAAGAGATTGATGGCTTAGTGGCCACATCCCACTAATTGACCTATGTAAAGACAGCAGGCACGCAAAGTCACGCAAACTAGGGTGGGTTAGATGGGTCATTAGTTTCGTACGGAGGTACCTATCTATTAATTGTAGGGCAATTAATGAAGGTTAATGAAGAGTGCTGTGTGGGTAAAAATAATCGCCTTTTAGCTGTTTAGAACATGTTTTCGCAGGATCAATAAATTCGTATTCGTGCTATTTTTGATATCTTATCATTATTCATAGAAATGGAAATACCAGACAGGTTTCTCAACATCAAGAAAAATTGAGCGATTGCTTCAGAAAATAAGCAGAGCCAAATATACATTTCATTTGATGTGTATATAATAATCGTATACTTTGGAAGCAAATTCGCCCGCCTCGTAGCAGTCTATCTGTCTATTAAGTTCGAATGTTCGAGAACAATTCGCGGGTTAAGAACTAGAGTAGCGTAAGGGCAAAAATGCAAAAATTTTTTTTTTTGCCATTCGCTTTTTTAATGCCCGTTTTTTTATGTGCCCAAAAATTGGACCGATGTAGTGTGTAGATTGCTTAGTACAACAATAGCGTATATAAAAAAAAGATATTGGTTTATTGCCAAAATGAAGTATTTCTACTTACAATAACCTTGACATTATTTTATCAAAAAAGTTACGAGCACAACGATCGTAACTGGATTTACAGAACGAATCAGACACCGAATATGCCTTCAATGTAATCGCTCAAATAACGTATCTTGTCATACGCTATTAACGCACAAAGTTTGATTATGTATCTCCCTTGATTTGTTTCGTGCCAAATAAACGTAAAGTACCGTTACTGCTTATGGGTCCATGTTTTGTGCGCTTTCGTCATTTTTCTCCGTGCCAAAAAAACGTAAGGGTGGGATACGCTATTACGGCAATGCAGTCAGCTTTTATGTCGTATGTCAACCAGTTTTTGAAAAATAAATTTTATTAATATGAAACCGTTTTTTGACTGACCAAAAAGTTACACTATTCTGTAGCCGATAAATAAATCTTTATTATAAAAAAAAAGTAAGATATGTAACTACTACAGATTTTGCCATACAAGAGCTATAAGATACAAGTAGGTGAATTTGAGTTGTTTTTCGGCTCTCCTGAAAAGTTGTCATTTTGCCCTTACGCTACTCTAGTTCTTAACCCGCGAATTTCGCCCACCCCCGACTTTATCGTACGACGAAGTCGAGGCAAATCTAATATATTTATTTTATTGGGACGCCTACAGTTCAGTATTTATTACAGAAATTTTAGCGTCTTTGCTTTTTCTTGTTTTGTTATGGTCAGTGAATATAGCCGATATCCCCTCTATTTTATTTGAGTTGGAGAATTGAGTTAAGGGAAAGTAATCGCGGATATTTACTAGTCAAACTTTTGTACAAATAAATTGTATTTGTCAGAAATCAAATTCATGAAAGAACTGAATGTGGATGGAAGGATATAGAGGAAGAGGACAACCAAACAGGAACGATTGTTGGAGTGTGTATGGGTTCCAAGAGTGTCACTACTGAGATGACGTCAGATAGGACAGTAGGGAAGAAGAAGACATGCTACGCTGACCCAAAGCTTTATTGTGATAAAAAAATATAACCACTATGATCAAATTTTATACAACATTTTATAGATGGTGAACTTGGGTAAAAAATAACTCCTAAAAAACTTACCTCACTAATCTTCTTCTCATATTCCCTAACGATGGGCAGTGTGGTGGTCTTCGGCAGAGAGCTGAAGACCTCATGCTGCAGATAGTAGCGGAACTCATCGAAGGTCAGCTCCTGTGAGGACTTGAAGTGATCCAGCCCCTTTTCTACTCCATACAGGTCTAGGAGAGTTCCTATGTTAGCTGTTAGCACCTGGAAATGGAAATGATAGTTGTGAGTATATATTTTTTTAAACTAGAATATTATTTTGTATTTTCAGCAAGTTATTCCCGGAAGGGTATGTGGGAGGTTAATGGTTCTCGTATGTACACGCCTAGGTAATTTAGTAAGTAGGTATTTCTGTAACAATGAGGTCAATAAAAATATAGTGACTAAATAATAGTATTGTTTTAGTTATTTCCTTCTTCTCAAATATATTTATTTTTAGGCTTTTCTAATATGAGCTTAAATATTATACCTACTCAAATGTACCTAAAAACAGACTTTATTTGAGATTAAAATCAGTTTACTCAGCTGAAATATTGATAAGTAGGTTTATGTGCCAACCTCAGTATTTATTCAATTTAAAACTTTACACAGTTGTTTTTACAATTTTCCTTCATCATCACAAACGTGCTCTCTTTGTACGCATTTCAGTTTATTTACCCCACAAAGTAAAACAAACTCCACCGTACATTTAGTGTGCATAACACTTTAAACATTACCAGTATGAAGTAGCCATAAGGGTGGTATTACACTTAACAAAAATCTTGGACCAACATCGTTGATGACTCCATCAAATGTATGTGGAAACACCGAGAATTGATCAAATATAAAAGTCATCTCTGCAAAAAATATTTCGTAGACAATTCCAATGGCTAAATGCTTCTAAAATGTAAAAAGAAAATTTTGGACGAAGATATTTGATAAGTGCAATACCGCCGTTAAGCAAACAGATGAAATCACCAAGTAACAAGTTGGTGCCGCTGACTCATGGAGCTACCAGCCACCGCTATCAGCTAACTTATACGCAAACTCATACATTCTGTGTTTCATCATCAATCAATACTTGTTTGCAGAAAGTTCAGTAGGCTTAGTTGGTTTTACAATTAAAAAAAACTGATTTTTTCTACCTATTTTTTCAAATGATCAAAATATTTTTTTAGAGAATGGAAAGACAATAAGGTTGTTGTGTTGACAATCGATTGCAGAATAGGTCACAATAGTGGAAGGTTAATGTTTGATTGGTATAATTTGACAGATTCGGGTAGGTTGACCTGTTATGTCTTCTGTACATTGCAAAAGTATTTAGTTCAAAAAACTTGTGACATAACTTCATAAAAATTCAAAGGATTTAAAATGGGTTTATTATCTGCATCACTCTTTTGCAACACCGGTAAATCTGCATTAACTGCTGAATCTTTGATATCATCATGAAGTACTTAAACACCATTATCTGGTTGTTATTATATGTGGTATCATACCACAATGGGCGTAACTGATCCTTCGTTTGTCAAACTCATTACAAGATTGACACTTTAGTAACAAGATACATGTTCGCTAGCCTCGCAAGAAATGGTTGTATGCTGTGTCATTTTATCATCTTATACATAATTATGTGTAGCAAAGGCACTTGGCAACAGGATGCTAATACATAGTATAGATTGTAAAGCTGCAGGATTGAATTGACATTTCAATGAGGTAATAGTTGATTATAACGACTGCATTACAACATGCATTATTGGAATAGCCTTTGAATGCATAGATAAATATCTTTTTTTATAATTATATTTTTATGCACTTTCATACTATTAATAATACTATCTATATGTTGCGAGTCATTATCTTGAACTATTTTTAGTCACAATCTAATTCAATAATTGCACGAATCTTAATGATTTCTTATTCTCCGTCTATTGTCCTAGTGAAACGTGACAGAGAGTATGAATAATCGACTGGTTTCTATGTCTGGCAATAACAGATGTTTACGTCGAATGACAAAAACTAAATAATGGATGCAACAAGTAAAGATATACCGACAGTGAAGAACTGTAGACTAGTGACTAGTCAGCGCCTCGAGCGACGCCACCGATTATTTAGAAGCTTATTACTCAAACGCAGTATGAGTATCCCAGTGATACGCAGTATCCCATGGGTGTAGGGTTACCAATGTTATAGTTACACAGAAAGTTTGCTAACCTATTAGATTTATCTTTTGTTTTGTGAATAAATAAGTGTTATATCGAATAATGGCGTGGTAACGCATCATAATGCAGATGAGATGGGTCTTGTGCTCTGCCAAAACTCTAAGCTTTATCACGAGAAATGCAGAAATTCATCAGAGATTCGTCTGTTCCTAGTCCTCATTCTCCATCATTACCACAATTATTGTTTCAAATCCTTCAAATATTAAAAACTATTTGATGTGCGTACCCTACACAGCTACAAAACGGCATTCAGAGAAAAAATCATATGACATTAAGTTTATACAAGTTTGGTGAACACATGGTTACCCTGAGCGGGTTCAATATCCGACGATAACTTAGTGATTCATGCTATGTTTTGTTGCTCGCTGGTCGGTGAAGGATAATTCACCATTTCAATAATAAATATGGGCATTGTGGTATTCGATTTCTGAAATAGTGGCAAATTAATGTTTTGCTAGATTTTCGTAGAAACCGTTAACTTGAAAATTATTGACACCCATGTTCAATATTGACAGGGACTAGATTTAATGAATAAAAAATATCATGTATAGGTGATGAGAAGTGCATCAAAGAAAATACCGTTCATACCTAATGTCCACTCTCTTGCCGATATATGGTCTGTTCGCGATAGGAATAGAAAGAAGTTTAATAAGGCTCTTTTAGGCGTCCACTTTAAAATATAATTACAACAAAAATGATTCCGCTCCAGATTGATGTGGAAAAAATATAATTAATTTAAATAACAGCCGTCACACTTAATTGTACATATTTAAACTATCTATTTTCTGAAATTACAAGATTTTCATTTAATATCGTTTATTTTGACATTCTGTTGTCGTGTCGACGTTAAAAAAATCTAAAAGAAGCAGGGGTAGAGAGTACTGGGAATGTTTTCACGTCACTGATAATTTTCTCAGACAGTTTGAGACCAAGTCACAAAATGTATAATATCGAAAATTTGCGTTTAGTTAATTTGTGGAATCATAAAGCAAGGAAAATAAATAAATAAATTTTAATAGCTGCTACCACGCATAATTACTCTTATTTAACCTACCGACTTTATGAAATTATAAGGCTTTCATTTAATATTGTTTTTTTGTAATATTCTGTCGATGTCTCAAATCTAAAAGGAGCAAAACGTTTTCACTTATTTCTACTAAAACTAAAATCTTACTGTATTCCCATCATAAATTGTGGCAGTATGCACATACGTGAATTTTTCATTTTGTGAGGTTTTATCAAATATGATCTGTCAAATTGTGTGAGTACGCCTTTTCTTGTTATATTTTGTTGTTTATTGTTACTGTGATTAATAAAAATAAATCGTTTAAATTAGAGGAAGTGAAGCGGTAACTTCCTCAAGCACTAACATACATATATTGCGACAGAGAAATGGCAATCTTACTTTGCTAATACGATTTAAGAAGAAGAAAAGTTTTGCTAACTTGATGGTATAATAGATAATGTCGTTGAAAGGTTAATTTTAACGTTAGTGGAACTTCTTCATCATCATCATCATCATCATCGTTGCACTTGTGGCTAGGCACGTTTCAAAGCTACTTTCACCGAATGGAAGGAAACATTATAATTCTTTTATTTTAAATAGGTTTAACCATTTTTATTTTTTTAGCATCTTGAATATTAGGTATGGGCAACATGGCCCATACATATAGAATATATTTTTTTACTTGATGTAATAATTTATTAATTTTGTATAGAACCGGTACTTCAAACCATAGGTACAGACAGACTTGCGTTGGTGGGGAGTTTGTTCCACCATTTCTTCTTCTCTACTCTATCTTATTTTACTCTACCAACTCTAGAAAATAATTTTACAGTTTGGTGGTGTATTCATATTAATCATCTGGTATTCTAAATTATTAAAGTTGGTTTGTTGAAAACAATGTCTTGCCGTTGTGATAATATTGATAAAGTTGTTTTATTTCGATTTTATTAATAAACTGATTGTTACTAAACACTGTTGTTTCACGCCATTCGCCTCGTGATGAGTACATAGATAGGAAATAATTTACTGTATGCTTACATGTATACATATTATTTATTAAAATTATTTGAACTTAACTTGCAACAAAAGGTTTCGTACTCCTGCTTCTGCGAGCCTCTTTTTTCTAACGTTATCGTGAACAGGGTATAGGTAGGTGCGAACCCTAGATTTCTCCTTTTATAAGTCGATTAGGCACATGCATGATACATTGTGTGCTATAAGAAATATTTCTAGTACATAATGTAAATATGTGGTAAATCTATAGATAAAATTTTAATTGAGCTATTCAATTTGCCGGCAATAGCACAGTTGACGCTTGTGGGAGTAAACACAGTGCGTCTCGCAATAGCATGAATCATAGTTATTACTACACCAATACTATGCGCTGGTAATGGATGTAGAATGACCTTACTCCTACACGACTGCTGACTTTTTAGCGTAACTATCTAATCAATTAGAATAAACAGTTAAATCTGATGTATTTAAAAGGCCTGACACAAATTACTCCGAAGTCTCAATTGTTTATCAATGTTTTCGTTTCTACTAAAATGTTCTTAACCGATTTCCCAAAATGAGGAGTTCTCAATTCGATATTTTTTTGTAAGGTAAGTACCACATTTTACTATGTAATATGTATGTAGATTCAGCTTTGAAATAAAGCAACTATTAAGGCTGAGGCCAAACGAGCGTAATTTTTTGAGTCGTGAGTCGCAGAATTTCAGTCGCAGAAAATCGTTACAAGGCAATTCATTTTGCGTTGCCGTGTGAATCAAATAGGACTTTTGTATGAAACCGAATGTAGCAGATTTTCTGCGACCAAAATTCTGCTACTCACAACTCACAAAATTACGCTCGTTTGGCCTTAATAGGTAAGTAGATATTATAAGTAGGTACCTCCTACACCCGTCTTAGGGCATAAGTTTCCACGCCCTTTCTGAGGTCGATGAGACAGTAAAAATGTCTCATAAAATGTATGTGAAACTTACGAGAGTAAATTAACTTTATGTTTAATCAGAGTTGGCCACGTGTGTAGGGTCACGTCACGGTCAAGCTGACTAATAAGGCCAGCTGTTCTCTTTAGGGTCTAATATGGTCACCCGGATGTGACCTTCAGTTTTATTATTTAAATTGTAATATTAAACCAATTGTACAGCAACTTCTTTTCAGCAAGACTTTTTGCTTTGATTGTAATCTTAACCGAGGTAATACCTATCTTTACCTATTTTAGTTCCGGACGGCCGTGAAGCCTTGAATCTTTATTCAAGAATTATTCTGTCTAAATTCTTATTGATCTCCTTTTAAAGCTTATTGGAATTCAATTTTCAAATTCGTAGGGTTATTGTTTAAGACGGGATTTTCGTACTAAAACATTAATCCTCTTGGCTAATATTGCTTTTAAGACTATTTAGTTTTATACAGTCAAAGTCAAAGTCAAAGTCAAAGTCAAAGTCAAAGTCAAAGTCAAATGTTTTTATTTCAAATAGGCCTTTGCAGGCTCTTAAGAAACGTCAGTAGATATGAAATATGTATAAGTTCAAATAAGTTGGCTAAAAACTTCATGAGTGACAGGGTAATTAGTTTCCACAAAATAAACGATAACTTTATACGATGAGTCAGTTGCTATTTTATCACAATCATACCGCAGTTTAGCTTAGCCTGTACCTACATACTTAGTACTATTTAGAACGTGGTTTAGCTTTAAAAATAGAAATATTACTGTTGACTCTAGGTAATCTAGTTGGGTTGTTAATGTATTTAAAATGGTATAAAATTATAATATTGTAGTCAACTTAATGGCTTAAGATAAGGATATGTTCCATTAGATAAGTTATACAGATAGCTATAAAGGGTTATTGGTAATTCGTCGGCAATGCAGTAAGAGGGTCGTTTGGTTGCACATGTAGTAGTCCCCTTGAAAATAGTTAATAAACCGGCAAGGTTACTGAAATGCGTACCTAAGTTGAAAGTAGTGTGCCGAGTTAAAAGTAAAGCTTAGCTCCGGAAAACTAATTCTACTTATTTTATTTTTATCAAATGTGAACTTTAATCATCGTCAGTATTACTTACCTATATGTAGGTACCTATCGTTGACCGCACAGATAGAGTTAAAAATAATTAATTAATCAAGTGCATAATCCTTAATAGCGCGGATGTATTAAGTGGTTAATGGCATATGTGGCATATAATACCCATAACTACAACGTGGAGCCATAATTGGCGGCCAATAAAACTAGCCACATTATCTTATATTCTCAGCAATTAGGCTAATTGCAAAACCATATACATAAGTTTCGATAGTGTGTTGTTTTTTCGTTTCTCTTGAAATCGATATTTCCAAACACCAATAGATTTTGTGTCATATAAGTAGGTTCGCCTTAAATGTCAATTTTCGCGTGAAAGTAGGCGTCCACGCTTGACATTTTCAGCAGTCAGTAATGTCAGGGTTGTCACATAAATTGCGGCTCAAAAATATTTAATTCCCAACTTACTTTCATAACTTGTAATTATTAGCAATTATTTTTTATATTTTGATCTCGATAATTATTAATTTTGTGTTTCATTATGATAGTAAATTATTAATGAGTAAATACTACAGACCACACGGAAAGTCGATTAAAAATTAATTAAAGTATGTACCTTAACTGAAATTATCGCTCATAAAATTATGTTGAAACAAAGGTGTGTAATGATTTTAAATGGTCCCTTCTTGTAGTGTATGTTTATGGATTTCCTTGACTTTATCTCTTTACAAGAGTAATGATACATCAACCGCAAGAAATCTAAGCAAAACCCAGTGACTCGTGTTCGGTCAATTTAGAACGAAGTTGATACATGTGCATGCCTATGTTAATTAACACTATATCCTACCTAGAAAATAAGTAAGTTGCATAAATTAGAGCTATTTGTTATGACAATATAAACTTGTTTTTGTTTGCAATGGATATCATAATGTTCGATACTAGGGCTGAGCCTTTCATTTGGACCTTGCACTTTGCTGGAGATTTTGCTGTTGTATAAAGTTATAATTATGGTAATGCAAGGCATAATTATGGTGTCGAAAATGAACGTCAAAGTATGCAAAATGTTTTTGCATCTTCATAAACTGATGAAGAATCAATTTTGGGGAATTTTGTACAATGTATGTACATCCAAGGGCCATCTCGGGGTAAATAGTACAGTGGTTAAAACTGCACATAACTACGAAACACAAGGTGGGTAGAGCAAAATGAAAAATGTTCTTTATTTAGTACATCGTATAAAAGATGTGACAACCCTATTCGGTATTCTGTGTCGTCGCTAAAAGGGAATGTCGTCCTTACCTTAAACGATGCGTGAACATGAATGTGCGCCTTGCGACATTTATTAGCAATTGAGACTCTTTTGTAATAAAATTATACTATTCGAGAACAATAAAGATTTTATTTTATAAAAAAACTAGCTTTTTTATTAGGGTTCCGTAGCCGAATGGCAAAAAACGGAACCCTTATAGATTCGTCATGTCTGTCTGTCTGTCTGTCTGTCTGTCTGTCTGTCTGTC
>NWSH02000525.1:3943256-3974206 GCA_002382865.2 Heliothis virescens | reverse complement strand
AATGCATAGTAGTCGCAAATATAACAAAAATTCTTACCTTTAGAAAAAATATGAAATGTGAGTCGTGAAGTCTATTCACTGATATGCTGTTATTGAACAAACAAGAACAATCACGTTGACATGGTATGTGTTTACTTGCTATTGATTATACATATTACATCTATTACCTACCTACATGGTTATGTACCGTATTTGAACCATGAAGACCATGAAGAAATTTTCTTAGCCTAGTATTCTTTACTATGGTTAAAATATGTTCTACTTTTGTCATTAACGGAAACTTTGGTATCGAATGCTAGAGTAAGTATAGTGCTAAGCATCTCTGCCTAGGCTGTCTGAAACAAAACAAGCGTGACGGTATTTGGATCATAAATCATGTTTATATTTGCATATTTTTGAAGAAAAGGCTAGTAAATAATTAACATTCGTGAAGATAAAGTTAGCTAAATTCGCATTCCATTTTTAATTTATTGCAACATAGCAACGCAGAAATTAAGGCAAGAACATTTTCAACCAGTAACAATTTGAAAACGTAAATTATTCTGTTGAAGCTTAACATTTTTATAGCTACGTTCCAAAATGTTTTTCCATTAAACATAACGATGTACTTAATCCCCAAAATAATCTCCGATAAATTATAATCTTATTACCATAAGCCAACAACAGGCTTACAATATTATCGATGCCAGAAAAAAAACAAAACGGTATCCATTGATCCATAGCTACTGTTACCATAGTAACCAAACAACGAACTGAAAGCTGTGATCAATATTGACAACGTGAAAACATTATATTTTTGTTTGGAAATAAATAAATAACAATAAACATGGACCCTCCGTCGGCTTCTGGGACCTTACAGTCCACATCAACCTACTCTGGAAGTTCTAAAACTAGCAGCAGATCTGCTGCAAGCGCTGAAAGGGATAAAGAAATGGACTTGACGAAAGACAATGGTTAGTTGAAGATTTTCTCATGAAGTACAGCTTGGCATCATTTAATTCTTCAGAGTGGTTGCGCTTTCTAGATTTGACGAACTTAGGATTTGATATAAATAATAGTAGCTACGGCAAAATTTGTTTCATTCTCAGAGGTAACAAGGAAGATTTACGTTTTTGTAACTAATGTTTTTGTAGATACACTACACTTGTATACTCCAACATAGTACAATATAACACAATAATTAACCACACAACTAATTCCAGCGGCTTCACCTATCGACCTGGAGTGCAGCATACAATGCGAGCGCATCACCAAGATCTTAGACGAAGCAATCTACAAATGCAAGTTATCCATCTGCTTACCCGACCTAGTCCAGGAATTTCGAACCTTAAACAATGTCTTATCCCCGGCTCATATGGACGACCTGATCTTTATCTTCGAGCAGTATGATAATCCACTGTTTTCTGCCAGTCTGCTGAACGTGGCTGTTATGGAAGACTTGAAAGCTGTGAGTTTTACTACACATTGATGTACCGTCCGGGGTCATTAATGCACTATCATCTTGCTATCGCTCCTACTTTAGCCGTATAATAGGTGTTAGTGTAACCGGTGGATCCGTTGTGTTCAGGCAATGTATTACACTACAAAATTGGGAGGGTTTGAAAGTTGCTACTGCATTTATGTCTTTACCATGATGATCCTTTGCTGATTATTTTTTTAAAAGTACGACAAATATTGTCATGAAACTTCTGGGCATAACGTCTTGAGATGTATATTCTGTATATATTAATTGATTGTTCCCAGGGTGATTTATCGCTGAAAAACCGCCTGAACCCTGAACTCGGCCACTTGCTGTACATAATGAACAGTTATCCTCAGCTAAGGCCTAAGATTGATGAAATGATCGCCAAGGTGAGTTTGAAGTTCAAATACCTAAGTTTTATTGTCATATTAAATATATTGAACTCACTTATTCCTTTTCTCTCTGTTGATCTGTTTCTTCTTCCGCATCTTTATTTATTAATCACCCCTGTTTTTTTTTACCTAAAGAGTTCGAACGAATTTAACATTTTGTTAATTAATTCCAGATAAGAGATGATGAAGACAATGCCGTAAGTAAATCTATTTACATAAAAATAGACGTTTTATATAAATGTAGGTAAAATGGTACTATTTATCAAAGTCTGTAAATGTGTTGCTTATTGTTTATATTCCTTATTTAATTGAAAATAATTGTTAGTCATTTACGTTTCTAGATATCCGCCATTACACCTGGGTACGAGTTTCTTCTAGAATTTGAACATTTTAGAGAGCTTATGGTGAAGCAGATGGAGACTACGGCTGCAGAAGAACTGTCGGCTAAGATAAACACGAAGAAACTGGAAGTTTCTAATGAGCATCTTATTGCAAATATCAAAGGTAAGAAAGCATCAGGGAAAAATTGTATAAGTGTAATCATATGTAAATAAATATCAACCTGTAATTGACATACCCGAGAACATACGCGGTAATAGTTTCGAACACTAATTTCAAGCATTCTCATTTAACAGAATATTCAGCCACTCTAAAAGAAGAGACTGAGCGCTTCGAGCAGACCATGGCGTTGAAAGCAGAAATTATCGCTAAGTTGGAGCATGAACTGGTTCTGCTCAGCCATGATGCAACTGTTAAGCTAAAAAAGAAAATGTAAGAAGTGTATCTATGTAGCACTAGGGTCTCTTAAATTGTAGAAATCTTTAAGCTAATATTACTTTTCTTTAGTTTGGATTCAGAACGTCAGATGGTACTGGCAACTCGAACTCACACAGTTAAGAATGAGATGTTGAAAGAAGAAGAGGTAGAGAGTCGGGAGGCTTACGAACAGCTGTTGCGAAATCATCTCATTGAGGAAAAGAACCAGAGGGCACGTCGGTAATATTAGTGTATTTAGAACATTTTTTTGTAGAGCCTAGAGCCTAATAACAAAGGCGTATTTATAGTTAAACTATTGAAAGGATTTTTAAGTTGCCTTGATTTATCGATTACTTAGCAATGCTTAAAATAACTATCCTGTAAATTTGCTACAAGTTAATGGCCGCTAACTCAATGAGTAAGTGCCAAAATAGTTTTGAAGATAACGTAAATTACCATTTTAATTACAAAGATTCAAAGTGGAAACGCAGTTGCTGTCATGGCTACAGAAGTATGATCTCGAGATGAGTGACAAGCAGGTAGAATACGATGAGTTTTCGCAGAAATACGACGATGAAGTGGAAAAATGCGAGGAATTGGAGGTATGTGCAGGTTTTTAAGACACTATAAAAACAATTAAAATAATTACAGTCTATTATATTTTTGTAAAAAGTTCTGGTATAGGGGGAGATCTTTTGTGCTTCTGTATTAAACAAACGATTAAAAACCAACAGCGCCAACTGGCAGAACAAGACATCGAGTACATCCCACTGATGGCCGAGCGTGAAGAGGAGTACCACCAGGAGATGACGGAGAAGATGAACAAGTTCCTGATGGACCACGCCGCGAGAGTCATACAGCACGCATGGAAAGAAGTGCTCGCCAACCGAGCGGAGAAGAAGAAGGTAAGGATTTTTAATTTTGAACCAAGAAATAGCTCCTTTTCAGTTATTGCTTCAAATAGTAGGCAGAGGATTGGTAAAGAATTTATACGACGCATCTCTGCTTCTTTGCTTATCTTCGGCTATGAAATGCTGGTTGCAGACGACGATATTCCATATATTGTTCAAAAGTTGTGTAACTCATTTTTAAATTACATATTATATTCTTTTTCATGCAGCTTAAAGGAAAGGGTAAAAAGGGAAAGAAGAAAGCTTGAAAAAGGCTTATATCCTCGACCTTCCATGCTCCTATTGCCCCAAATATATCCCATATAATTTTTCACGTCTTTATCTTTTTCTTTTTTTGTGGAATATTAATATTACCCAGATTTAAGTGATGATCATAAAACAATGCACAGACACACTTTCGAGAAATATAAGATCATGATTTTGGTCCTACCTATTACATTTTTTTATTATCTCATTCTGAGTACTGTTTCACTACTATATGATAACACTTCGACGACCCTTCAGCTTCCAAATTCTTTATTGAGTATTTATAATTCCTTCCCTGATCCCTATCCTGAATCCCACCCTTTCTTACAGTTGAGGAAGTTAATGAAGAAGATGCAAGCTGCAGCCCCACCAACGGAGCTGTTGAAAGGAAAGAAGAAATAGTTTCTACAGTTAGTACAAATGTCATACGTCGGTACGTAGGCGGACTTAAACCTATTGTTTATTTTTGTGATATTGTTATACACTATATACTTATTGTGGAAATAAAACGATTTTTGTTCAAGCAAGAAATGAATTTTATTTACTACTTAAATAAAACATTCTGCTATATATAATTATGAAATTGTCACGGTCGGATTTGCAGTCACAGTGTGATCTGTGTGATCGTACTAGTTCTAATATATTGGCTTGAAGTCCCATGAATAAAGTCAAATTTCTAAAGTATAAAATATCTACAAAGACCCTAAAATACACGGAAGCGGACTCATACTAAAAGTAAGTAAAACATCCAGATATAATTTTAAACTAGGTATTGTTTTTTTGTATATTCAGACGGACATACATCTATTATGCTATTAATACATACGTAGCCCTTCACAAACTCTAAGAGTACACCGAGTAAAGAATCTATAATTAAGAAAACTTTTAGAACAGCTTCAATGCCATTAACATCTCCATTTGATAAAACCTTTTTAATAGCTCTACTATGGTAATCAATTTTATTCTAACATACAAAAATTGGTACAAATATTATTTTTCAGATACCCAAGCAGTTCTATATAATGTTTTATGAGGATATGATAAATATTGATGGTCATGCTGCACTTTATTTGGTAGATTCCTTATCAGATCATAATTTCTCTTCATCATCGAGGATCTTCAGATGGCGTATGGCTCTCACGTCGATGAGGGTGTCGGAAGAGCTCTTGGTGGTTGGGACGAAGGATAGCGCCCGTCGAGCCCGTTCGCCATTACGTATTACTGGGTTCAGATCCTGGAAAAAATTTACTAGTCATACAATATTCGAAGATATTAGAGAATGGCGAATTGATTTTTTCCCGCAGTTTTACCCTAGGTAAAAGTTACCTTGCGCATACTTATAATCATCTCGTACTTCATACGCATCTCGTACGCATACTTATAATCATTCATACTTATAAGTATCGTCTATCTCCACACCCAATTTTATCTCAATCAGTTTAGCTATTGTCCTGTGAGAGTATAATAAAGGAATCCACGGCCAGTTTCACAGGTTCCAAATTAAGTTCTAGATAGCTATCCGATAGATATGCCATAGAAAAGTAGTCAAAATTAATAATCTATGGCACTATCTGTTGCATAGCTAGTTAAAACCCTATCTGAAACCTGTGAAACTGGCCGTCATACTCAAAATGTCATAAGTCAAGGTTTGTATTTGGTAACTTACTCTCAGTTGTACTTGCAACGCATTAGCTGTGTGTTCAGTCTTAGAGATTTTATCTTGAGCTGCTTTGAGTTCAGCGTCCAGCCGTTGTTTCTCTTCTTCTAGTTCTTTTAAACGTTTTTCTGCTTCTGAAATGTTAAATAGCAATTTTAAACTAAGGTAGTAGCTGTAAAACATTGAGATTAGTTTTAGAAAAAAATAAAATGCATCGGAGCGTGATAACTGAAATAAATCTTTTTATTTCTATAATAATTAAATCTTGCTTTTCTTCAAAGTAATATAGTACCCTAAGAAGAGAAGTAGGACAATGATTCTCAACTACCTTTATACTGTGTTTCTTTCTGAGCCTGCAGCATTTCAAACTGTTGTCGTTTTAATCTCTCCTCCTCAAGCATTTTGTGCTGTTCTTCTTGAAGTCTTTCCAGTTCTTCTCGCCTTTCCCATTCTTCTGCTAATACCCTGAAATACAAATTGTACAGTTAACAAACATTAGAACAATACATATTACTTAAGTGTACTCATATTATAAAACCTGATGTTTGTTTGAACTCGCTAATTTTAGGCGCCTCTGGGTCAATTCGTAAAATATAATATTTCAGTGTCATATAGCCTATTTATCGAAGAAGGCTATCGGCTATTTTGTCTAGGTGTGCGGAGTGGTTTCTGAAGGATGCGGGTGAAACGCTGCGTAATAAAAGTTTGGCTACTTACCTAGCTTGTAATGCTCTAACAATTTCTTCATCTCTCTTAGCTTGTGTTTCCTCTTGTAATAGTTTCTCAAGTTCAACTTGTGCGTGTTTCAGTTCTTCTAGCTTTTTATTATCTTGTTGTGCTAATTCCACCAGTTCCTGAAACGTGACGTAGTTAAAGATAGAATGCTTTCAAGGAATCCCTTTTTCCGTTTGATACATTTATAAAATGTTTTGAAATAGTCACAGTTGTATATTAAATTGTTATGTTTGCTGTAGTTTGTCGAAGTTTCGAGTCATTATAGATATGTGATAAAGAGTTTCCTTATTTACAATATCAGTGCTAAAGTAACTCTATCAAAACTGCCTGCAAAAAGCCTAAGGAAAGGACATCAAAGGTCTTTTATTCGGGTACGGGACGTAATTCCCTCGGAACATGGGTGGAGCTGCGTGGAACAGCATATAAAAACTTGTTATACCTGTGCTTGTGCCTCTGCAGCCAGCCTAGCCTTGACCTCATGCTGCAGCCTTGCGCGGGTTTCGCGCACCTCCCTCTCGCGCCTGGCGCCGGCGCCGCGGCGGACGGCGCGCGCGCGACGCTGGTAGCCCTCCACGCCGCCTGATACGGCGGCTGCCTGACGTAGTGCTGATATCCATTGTAGACGACTCCTGGAGGAAGATAAGGATTAAGTGCAATCAATTGTAGACTCATTATATAGTATGGGAAAATAATAAGGTAATCTCTAATGTTGGTTGAATGAAACTTAGGGTAGATGGGGCCCTAGACAGTCTCATTTATTTATATATATATATATAGTCCGTAGTTATAGTCTATACAGCTGCGTGAAGTAAAGAATAGGACCCATATCCAAAAATAAATCTGAACTTATAAAGGTTACCACGCAATAAGAAGAAAAGAAAACCATTCTTACTAGAGAGACAAGAGGAAAATCTAAATATAATCAGAAATTACAGTAGTACATACTTGTGATCCTGAGTACCGAATTCAAAAGTCCGATCAGGCGTGATGAGCTGGAACCGCTGTATTTTCCCTTCTCCCGCAGCTGCCTCCACGGAGCAGTACTCGTCAATAACGACGCGACCGCACTGTTCCTTCTGCGACGAGCTCTTGTAGTAGGTGAGGGCACACGGCTGTAGCACGCACCAATACTCCCGCATGGTTGGGAGGAGGTAGCCACGCTTGAAGAGATAACCCTGGGAAATTAGGTAAAGGGTCAATCTTATGAATAATTTATACACTTCTTTTTAAGTTAGGTTGGTAGTAGTGAACTCGTCACAGCCGAAAGATATTCTCTACTGGAAAAAGGCGTCCGCTAATCTTGGGGAATTCGACCATACCTACTCACCGCACTTGGCATGTATGTTGGCGAGCGGTTGTGATGTAGTCCAAGTAAAATTATTACCTATCACTAAGGAATCAGAAATGTGTGTATTTTCTTTTCTATGTTTACCTTTTTAATAATATCTTCAATAAATACATCGTAGATCTCATCGACAGCTTCAACTAGAGCCTCTGAATGTAGTTGCTGATCTCCACAATATTTAGCTTCTAAGACGGCGAGGAATGCTGCCCACTTGAAGTGGCCTATTGAAGAGCCTAGGGCTTCCCAGTCTGCAGTGTCCCAGCGGACCCCGAGACAGTGGACTAGTTGTTCGGCGACAAGACCAGCTTCTGATGGTTGGAGCACCACCTGGTTGAAGTAATTCTATTATATTAGTACGTACAAATGTAGGTATTGAAGAAACTGCTATTTTAAGGCTTTCAAGATTACAAATAAGTACATCTGCGAGGGTTCGTCATCAGTTTAATACAGAACTAGGACAAGGGAGGGGTTGTCTTAGTTATAGCGCAATTTCTTATTAGTATTGATAAACATAGCTATCCACCTTACCTACATCTTTTACACAGATAAAGTTGATAGGTAGGTGACCAGAGGCGTAGTAATTATTTAGAGCCGATTTCTATAACTTATCTATCCATTGTTTTCTTATTAGATTGACATTTGATATAATTTATACCACAGTTTAAATATAAAACAGTTGGGAAGCTACCTACTAACGTTCGTAACCGTCACACTCACACACGCACGCGCATTGACGAGCATTTATGTACCTTTACCAGTGCTGTCAGTACTAAGGGCGCTTTCAATTTAGATGGTTGGTGCCGGACTGCTGCCGCACGGTTGTTACGACCATGAGCCGTACTGCTGCCGGACGACAGCAGTACGACGTAAATCGTCTTATTTGAAGAGATACGCGGCTGCAGTCCGATCGAATTTTAGTGATTTCCATCGAAAACCAACTTGTCGGTGCCATGGACTCTGACGAGGAAGTGTTATTGTTAGTTCTCTTGCTTCGGCAGAGGCATAAACGACGCCATACTAGGGCGTCGCCAACGTTTTCTTTAAAATATAAAACTGGTGATTTTTATACACATCTTCTTCCCAGCAAAAACACATAGGAAGTGGTGAAGGGCGGGCGTTTTTGGGGCTGTCTAATGTAATTTTGACGTTCGAAAAGTGCTGTTTTCAGCCTACTTTGAATAAATGCTTTTTGATTTTGACATCATCCATACCAATCATCCATAATTAGGTAGGTATGCATGAAAACGTCTAAGAAACACGATGCGTTCACAGCACTAGCGAACAACGACTGAGACAGGTTGTTGCCGTCCCGCCAACGGATGTGCGCCGCACTGCTGTCGCACGACTTTGCGTCGAGACATTTTGTATGAAAAATCATAACCGCCCGTACGCAGTACGATATCCGGACTGCAGCAGTCCGGCACCAATCGTCTAAATTGAAAGCGCCCTAAATGTCGCGGTGCTGTCGCGTCTACGCGCGTGCGTGTGTGAGTGTGACGTTACGAACGTTAGTAGGTAGCTTCACAACTGTTCTATATTTAAACTGTGTTTATACGGAGCTTATGTCTAAATTCAATCTCTAATCGAAATTAACGGATAGGTTATAGACGTCCAGCTTAAGTCATCTGTGCCAGTGGTGACATAAATCAAAATGTTTGGAAATTTTGTTTGAAATTACACACGGATAATTTTCGCAAACTTCGTGTGTTTCAAAAGTTTCAAAATCGTCTTGACAAACAATCTGAAAACGAGTGAAAGTGAAAGGAGTTACACAAGTATTTTTTTAAATGACAAGCGTTATGAAACTACTTATTGCGAAATTGAAATCTACACACGAATAAGTTTTATTAATGGCGCGAAATAAATTATTATAATTAAAGTTTATTCTGATTTTAATTAGGCGTGTGAACGATTGATGGACCGATTAGTTTTTACTCTGCTTGTAAGATACGATGCATGGGTGCGCGAGAGACCAACAATTGTTAACGAATAAAATTTGGTTTAAACAATAGTCACAAAGAGTTAAAACTCTTGAAATTGAAATAAGGAAAAATATTGGTGCCGATTTAAAGATAAAAGCAGGGCATTGTTCGATGTACAAATGAGAGTAATTAATACGAGTACAACACAAGATGTGTGAATGGTGAATGACCTATTTGTAATACCGTAATATAAGGTGGCGGTTACATTGTTTAAACTGCAGCGAAACAAACGCTATTTCCTTTTGTGTAATAAGTAATAACAACACATTTCTGTACATAAATATGTATCATGTTATAGACCGATACTTAAGAAATGTTTAAGTACAAGACAAATAATACTTTAATCCCTTATTTATTTGTTACCATATTACTGTTACTACATGTTAATTATAGAGTCATTATCGCTTTCCTTTTGTTAATATGACAACAGGCTTAAACATCGGAGATAACATTATTGTAGAACATGTGGTCAATTAAAATTAAATGTGCTGATAAAAAAATATTCTCAAATGTGTGACGTAAGTTGATTACTATGGCTTTTTTTTGTTTGTTTAAACTTAATATATAAGCAAAGCCTGAAGATTTTGAATTGATTCTGTGGAATATAGGAAATTGGTATATTTTTTTTGAGTATCCGGGCCAGAACGAAATAAAAGCAATCTGTAGTTGAAGGGGGGGTAATTTGACTTTGCTTTGTACAGGTAAGTAATAAAATTGTGTATTAACATTTTATTATACTCATTAAATTATTTTTTTATAATATGACCTCCACTCACAAAGTTGACAAATCCGATGGCCATTTTGTACATTGCAATGAAATAAACCTATTTTTTTTAAATTTCTTGGGAGAAAGCTCAACATTTCAGGAACCCGGTACGGTAGGCAATAGTGATAAAAAAATTTAAAACACAAGTTCTTTAAGATATAGGATTCTTGCAAATTTGACGTTTTGTATTGGACCCATATTTAGCTGCACGGTAGCCGCACCGACACGGAATGTCCAATTTGAAAGATCATAGATTAATGAATATGAATACAATGCCTACTGTGATGAGGGCACAGAATAATGTTGATAGCTGAGTAATTGATGATAAGAAGTTGATACTCACGACATAATGATTGGCGTCATCAGCATCTTGCACGAGGTCTCCGAGCAAGCAGAAGATCCTGAAGAGTTTGAACACGGAGTCATCGCTGAACACGCTTTTGTCTCGACCCAGTAGACTCTTGCGGCAGACTAGCCAGCATACCTAGACAATAGAATACAAACTATTAATAAAAATAATAAGCAAGTGGATTAATACTATTGAAGAGGTGATCTAGAATCTATTTATCATCATCATCATCCCGGCCTTCATTAAACTTTGTTTAGGGTCGTGGGCGTACCATGTCTTCTGCTTCTATATAGGCGTATTCGGCGTTCGTAGGCGTTTTCTGTATACGAGTATTTATAAGTATGTAAGTATGTATCTTTTACGCAATTCTTCCCTATTAGCGTCCCGGCTTTGCAATGCAATAAAATAAAATCTACACTGTTATACGCCAATGCTACAAAAACCACGTAAAAAAAAAATATTCTTAATATAATATAAGCATTTCGATGAAAAATATAGGTTTCCTGTTATTTTAAGTTGTTGATATTTAGACTTACATAACGTTACCTGCTAAATAGAAAAGTGACATCATTGTAGACATAACACATACTACACATAAACATAACTGTATGTATTACGGAATAACACAGTCATTAGTGTGTCGTGGAGTCTAGACTTTTAGAACGATAAGGTGCAATTTGCTCATTAATTGCTTAAGCATAATTAGATACCTAAACTTATGTAAAGTTCATTCGAATTAATTTCTAATTTTAATCAAGTTAATATAGGTGTACTGTTATTTAGGACTTTTTGTTTACTTGGTAAATAGTTAGGTACATCAATTTCGTTGATCTATTCAAAATTATTTATTTCTAATTTAGATATTCAGGCTATGATCCTATCCTTAACATCTGAGGAACCCACATGAGTCATCATTACTGACCGGCTGCCCCCAATCAAAGCTACTGAATTTCTCAAAAGTTTTCAAACAACTCTATACACAGATACAGCACGTTTGATTCTCCCGTGTCAGTAGGTTGCATGTAATTACAAACTTACAAACGTTTTACATATGATAGGCATTGATTCATTGCGACCTACTTACACAGCTGTACAAAGAACTATAGTGACAAACTTGCCAAGTTAATTCAATAAGCAATTTTGATTAAGTGAAGACAATGGTCGGTTTTGGCAAGTTGCCTGTGTCCTATAAAAAGAAGTACCTATTGTCAGTACAAACCATGTACAAACATATGAGTGTTACGCTAAGTTAGGTAGTGGAATACTGTTCGTTCTGAAATGCCGACCTAGCAGTATTTCATTTAGATTACATGGTCATAATTTATTACTGTTCAGTATCTTAGTATCTTCCTAGCGCTCTTCCAATTTATTCAGTGCGCTATATTGTAGTATAAGCAATAAGACTATCTACATGAACAAAGATTTATTTCTAGCAAAACCAGCAAAAGTCGTAAACACGACTTCTCATTATTGGAAAACCACCCCATGTGAAATAAAGATCAATTTCTATGAGTGATACGATTACGTCCATCAGGTCAGAGATAAACATAGTCTTATTAGCTTTGTGGCCGGGCAGACGATATTGGGGAGGTGTAGGGAAGGGCAAGTATTTTCTACGTAAACAATTGAACATACTAGTGTATAACACGCTCCAGACAAGTTTAGCGGAAATCAATACCGTGGTAGCCATTCCGAGAACCTAGACACTCGAGAAATATGTTTGCCGAGTGCATTGTACAGATGCTAGTCTAGTGACTCTTGTGCGCTCACAAGACTGTTTATTTTACTGAGAAATGCGGAATTTTAAACAAGACATGCGAAAGCTATCTTGTGAGAATCCCATGTTCTTAGTTTTCAAAACAAGTAAACATAAATATATAGGTATTCCGGGCTTTGGAAAGTATAGCACAAAGGAAAAAAGGTTCGTCAGAAAACGCAAGAAAAACTTATCCGAGTTGAATTAAGTACACCGCGTTTTTATAAGCTCCGTTGAATTCCACTTGACAATAATTGGAAACCATATCATTCAATTACTTATTGGATTCATCCAACCAAGTAGAAATCCGGTATAAAGTTCAGCATTGAAAAACTTGGAAGATTGGACAATACGTTACTATGTAGGACAGGCCATTAGCTAATAGATTGTTTAATAACTGATTGCGTAGTGTGCTTGTCTGTCATATTTAAATAGTTATGAGACATAGTCTGAGGTCATCAAGATTAGACTACATATTTTCTTGGTTACTATGTCTTTATTCTCCAGGGCAAGTTTTTGTAGCTGTCAAATGCCACTGCCCGTTTTAAGTTTCATATCAATCAGAGGCGTGACGGCATGGCAGTGTCGTATTAGCAGAAGTAAGCTATACTATATCTATCCTTGAAGATGTTAATTAAGAGGAAATAATTGTGTCTCATCATGATTCATGTTCTTTTATCTTATTAGCTTCGGATTTACGTGGAAGACATAATTGAGCAAACAGTCGTTTAATTTAAGGAATCCCAAGAATTGCTTTTGTGGGTGTTGATTTTCAAGTTTTGAAAAGAGATTGAGTATTTTAACCCTAATGGTTATATCCCACTAATTGACCTGCGTAAAGAAAGCAGCCACGCAAAGTCACGCAAACTAGGGTGGGTTAGATGGGTCATTAGTTTCGTACGGAGGTACCCATCTATTAATTGTAGGGTACTTAATGAAGGTTAATGAAGAGTGCTGTGTGGGTAAAAATAATCGCCTTTTAGTTGCTTAGAAAATGTTTTCGCAGGATCAATAAATTCGTATTCGTGCTATTTTTGATATCTTATCATTATTCATAGAAATGGAAATATCAGACAGGTTTCTCGACATCAAGAAAAAATTGAGCGATTGCTTCAGAAAATAAGCAGAGCCAAATATACATTTCATTTGATGTGTATATAATAATCGTATACTTTGGAAGCAAATTCGCCCGGCTCGTAGCAGTCTATCTGTCTATTAAGTTCGAATGTTCGAGAACAATTTCGCCCACCCCCGACTTTATCGTACGACGAAGTCGAGGCAAATCTAATATATTTATTTTATTTGAACGCCTACAGTTTCGTATTTATTACAGAAATTTTAGCGTCTTTGCTTTTTCTTGTTTTGTTATGGTTATGGTCAGTGAATATAGCCGATATCCCCTCTATTTTATTTAAGTTGGAGAATTGAGTTAAGGGAAAGTAATCCTGGATATTTACATAATAGTCAAACTTTTGTACATATAAATTGTGTTTTGTCATAAGTCAAATTCATGAAAGAACTGAATGTGGATGGATGGATATAGAGGAAGAGGACGATGAAATAGGAACCATTATTGGAGTGCGTGAAAGAGGATATGGGTGTAAAGAGTGATACTACGGAGATGACGTCAGATAGGAAGGTATGGAAGACATGCTGCGCCGAACTTAAGTTATAATCTGAGATAAGGTATAATAGAAATGATAATGATGAAGAGTGATTGAATTTTACACAACATTTTATAGATGGGTATAGTCGGGTAAAAAATAACTCCCAAAAAACATACCTCACTAATCTTCTTCTCATATTCCCTCACGATGGGCAGCGTGGTAGTCTTCGGCAGAGAGCTGAAGACCTCATGCTGCAGATAGTAGCGGAACTCATCGAAGGTCAGCTCCTGTGAGGACTTGAAGTGATCCAACCCCTTTTCTACTCCATACAGGTCTAGGAGCGTTCCTATGTTAGCTGTTAGCACCTGGAAATGGAAATGATAGTTGTGAGCATATTTTTTTTAAACTAGAATATTTTCTATTTTCAGCAAGTTGTTATTCCCGTAAGGGTACGTGGGAGGTTAATGGTTCTCATATGTACACGCCTAGGTAATTTAGTAAGTAGGTCTTTCTGTAACAATGGGATCAATATAAATATTCTGATATTTAGTCACAATATTTATATTGATCCCTGAGTTTGAATTGAGTATTGAGTAGTATTGTTTTAATTATTTCCTTCTTCTCAAACATTTTTTTTGGGCTTTTCTAATATCAGCTTAAATATTATACCTACTCAAATGGGAATACAGATTATATTTGAGATTGAAATCAGTTTACTCAGCTGAAATATTGATAAAGTAGGTTTATGTGTCAACGTCCAGCATTTATTCCATTAAAAACTTTAAACAGTTGTATTTACAATTTTCCTTCAATAACATTACAAACGTGCTCTCTTTGTACGCATTTCAGTTTATTTACCCCACAAAGTAAAACAAACTCCACCGTGCATTGTTTAGTGTGCATAACACTTTAAACATTACCAGTATGAAGTAGCCATAAGGGTGGTATTACACTTAACAACAATCTTGGACCGACATACGTTGAAGACTCCCATCAAATGTACTGGAAACACCGAGATTTGATCAAATATGAAAGTCATCTCTGCAAAAAATATTTCGTAGACAATTCCAATATATAAATGCTTCTAAAACGTTAAAAGGAATACTTGGACGAAGATATTTGATAAGTGCAATACCGCCGTTAAGCAAACAGATGAAATCACCGAGTAACAAGTTGGTGCCGCTGACTCATGGAGCTACCAGCCACCGCTATCAGCTAACTTAAACGCAAACTCACACGTTTTGGTTTACATCATCAATCAATACCATGTTTACAGAAAGTTCAGTAGGCTTAGTTGGTTTTACAATTTAAAAAAAAAACAGGTTTTCTTTACCTATTTTTTCAAATGATCAAAATATTTTTTGAGAGCATGGAAAGACAATAAGGTTGAAAATCGATTGCAGAATAGGTCACAAAGTCACAATAGTGGAAGGTTAATGTTTGATTGGTATAATTTGACAGATTCGGGTAGGTTGTCCTGTTCTGTCTTCTGTATACATTGCAAAAGTATTTAGTTCAAAAAACTTGTGATTGTGACATAACTTCATAAAAAGTCAAAGGATTTAAAATGGGTTTATTATCTGCATCACTTACACCGGAAAATCTGCATTAACTGCTGCTTCCTTGATATCATCATGAAGTACCAAACACCATTATCTGGTAGGTATATGTGGTATCATACCACAATGGGCGTAACTGATCCTTCGTTTGTCAAACTCATTACAAGATTGACACTTTAGTAACAAGATACATCATGTTCGCTAGCCTCGCAAGAAATGGTCGTATGCTGTGCGTCATTTTGGCATTTTATAATGTAGGTATGTATGTACTTAGTATACATAAATATAGCTAGTAAAGGCATAAGGCAACAGGATGCTAATACATAGCATAGATTGTAAAGCTGCAGGATTGAATTGACATTTCAATGGGATAATAGTTGATTATAACGAGTGTATTACAACATGCATTATTGGAATAGCTTTTGAATGCATAGCAAATATTTTTTTTTTATAATTAAGTACGTTTTTTTTACCCTTTCATGCTATTAATATTACTACCTATATGTTGCGAATCATGATCATGAACTATTTTCAGTCAGAATCTAATTCAATAATTGCACGAATCTTAATTAATTCTTATTCTCCGTCTATTGTCCTAGCCAAGCATGACAAATAGTATGTGCATGTTTCTATTAACAGATGCTTACGTCGAATGACAAAAACTAAATAATGGATGCAACAAGTAAAGATATACTGGACAGTGAAGAACGGTGGACTAGTGACTAGTCAGCGCTTCAAGCGACGACACCGATTATTCAGACGCTTATTACTCGAACGCAGTATGAGTATCCCAGTGATACGCAGTATCCCATGGGTGTAGGGTTACCAATGTTATAGGTACACAGAAAGTTTGCTAACCTATTAGATTTCTCTTTTGTTTTATGAATAAATAAGTGTTATATCGAATAATGGTGTAAGTAGTAAATTATCATAATGCAGAGGGATCTTGTGCTTTGCCAAAACTCTAAGCTATAATACGAGAAAGGCAGAGATTCATCAGAGATGTCTGTTAGGAACAGACATCTCTGATGAATCTCTGTCCACATTCTCCATCATTACCGCAATTATTGTTTCAAATCCTTCAAATATTAAAAACTATTTGACGTGCGAACCCACACAGCCACAAAACGGCATTCAGAGAAAAAATCTTATGACATTAAGTTTATACAAGTTTGGTAAACACATGGTTACCCTGAGCGGGTTCAATATCCGACGATAACTTAGTGATTCATGCTATGTTTTGTTGCTCGCTGGTCGGTGAAGGATAATTCACCATTTCAATAATAAATATGGGCATTGTGGTATTCGATTTCTGAAATAGTGGCAAATAAATGTTTTGCTAGGTTTTCATAGAATCCTCTGACTTAAAAATAATTGACATTCATGTTTAATATTTCAATTGAGAGGGACTAGATTTTTTGATATCAAAATATCATGTATAAATGTATAAGTATACCTCGGTGATGAGAGGTGCATCAAATAAAATACCGTTCATACCTAATGTCCACTCTCTTGCCGATATAGGTAGGTGCGAACCCTAGATTTCTCCTTTTATAAGTCGATTAGGCCCCAGCATGATACATTGTGTGCTATAAGAAATATTCCTAGTACATAAATATGAGGTAAATCAAAGATAAATCTCCAGATAAAATTTTAATTGAGCTATTCAATTCGCCGGCAATTGCACAGTTGACGGTTGTGGGAGTAATCACAGTGCGTCTCGCAATAGCATGAATCATAGTTATTACTACACCAATACTATTCGCTGGTAATGGAAGTAGAATGACCTTACTCCTACACGACTGCTCACTTTTTAGCGTAACTATCTAATCAATTAGAATAAACAGTTAAATCTGATACATTTAAAAGGCCTGATTTGCTAGTCCCTATTTGATTTTGGCTTCGCTTGCCCCGTTATCGTTGCTTGCCGATCTACATTCTACAGTGTTCAAACCAGCTGAAAATTGTGAAATTATATTTAGGTAACAAATACCTAGACTGCTACTTTTGGTTAAAAGGTAAGTCTAATAAGTATAGATCACCGAATACAGTGGAAATTCCACTAAGTTGGCAACACTGCTTATAGGCGAGCTAACCACAAATTACTCAGAATTTATCAATGTTCTCATTTCTAGTAACCGACATCCTAAAAATGAGGAGGTTCTCAATTTAACCGCGTATATATTTTTTTTGGATCGTACCGACTTCAGCTTACGTAGGTACAATGTAATACCTATGTATGTAGCTTCAGCTTAGAAATATAAAAAGGGACTATGCTAATATTAAGTAACTATTATCTGTTATCTGTGCTCATTACAGGTAAGTAGATATTAAAGGTACCTCCTACCCATCTTAGGACATAGACAAGTTTCCTCGCCCTTTGTGAGGTCGAAGAGACAATAAAAATGTCTCATAAAATGTATGTGAAACTTATGAGAGTAAATTAACTTTATGTTTAATCAGAGTTGGCCACAGTTACTCTCAAGTGGTTGGTCATAGGTGTGTAGGGTCACGTCACGGTCAAGCTGACTAATAAGGCCAGCTGTTCTCTTTAGGGTCTAATATGGTCACCCGGATGTGACCTTCAGTTTTATTATTTAAATTGTAATATTAAACCAATTGTACAGCAACTTCTTTTCAGCAAGACTTTTTGCTTTGATTGTAATCTTAACCGAGGTAACACCTATCTTTACCTATTTTAGTTCCGGACGGCCGTGAAGCCTTGAATCTTTATTCAAGAAATATTCTGTCTAAAGTCTCATTGATCTCCTTTTAAAGCTTATTGGAATTCAATTTCCAAATTCGAAGGGTAATTGTTTAAGACGGGACTTTCGTACTAAAACATTAATCCTCTTGGCTAAAATTGCTTTTAAGACTATTCAGTTTTAGACAGTAGATATGAGATATGTATGTATGGCTAAAAACTTCATGAGTGACAGGGTAATTAGTTTCCACAAAATAAACGATAACTTTATACGATGAGTCAGTTGCTATTTTATCACAACCATACCGCAGTTTAGCTTAGCATGTACATACTTAGTACCTAACTATTTAGTACGTTGTTTAGATTTAAAAATAGAAATATTACTGTTGACTCTAGGTAATCTAGTTGGGTTGTTAATGTATTTAAAATTGTATAAAATTATAATATTGCAGTTAACTTAATGGCTTAAGACAAGGATATGGTAGCTAATACCTTCCATTAGATAAGTTATACAGATAGCTATAAAGGGTTACTGGTAATTCGTCGGCAATTCAGTAAGAGGGTCGTTTGGTTGCACATGTAGTAGTCCCCTTGAAAATAGTTAATAAACCGGCAAGGTTACTGAAATGCGTACCTAAGTTGAAAGTAGTGTGCCGTGTTAAAAGTAAAGCTTAGCTCCGGAAAACTAATTCTATTTTATTTTTGTCAAATGTGAACTTAAACCATCGTTATGTATTACTTACCTATATCATAGACCGCACAGATAGAGTTAAAAATAATTAATTAATCAAATGCAATATCGTTATTAGCGCGGATGTATTAAGTGGTTAATGGCATATGTGGCATATAATACCCGTAACTACAACGTGGAGCCAGAATTGGCGGCCAATAAAACTAGCCACATTATCTTATATTCTCAGCAATTAGGCTAATTGCAAAACCATATACATAAGTTTCGATAGTGTGTTGTTTTTTCGTTTCTCTTGAAATCGATATTTCCAAACACCAATAGATTTTGTGTCATATAAGTAGGTTCGCCTTAAATGTCAATTTTCGCGTGAAAGTAGGCGTCCACGCTTGACATTTTCAGCAGTCAGTAATGTCAGGGTTGTCACATAAATTGCGACTCAAAAATATTTAATTCCCAACTTACTTTCATAAGTTGTAATTATTAGCAATTATTTTTTATATTTTGATCTCGATATATTAATTTTGTATTGCATTATGATTGTTAATTATTAAAGAGTAAATACAGACCACACGGAAAGTCGATTAAAAAATTAATTAAAGTACCTTAACTGAAATTATCGCTCATAAAATTATGTTGATCCAAAGGTGTGTAATGATTTTAAATGGTCCCTTCTTGTAGTGTATGTTTATGGATTTCCTTGACTTTCTCTCTTTACATGAGTAATGATACATCAACCGCAAGAAATCTAAGGAAACCCAGTGACTCGTATTCGTTCAATTTAGAACGAAGTTTATACATGTGCATTTCTATGTTAATCAACACTATATCCTACCTAGAAAATAAGTAAGTTGCATAAATTAGAACTATTTGTTATGACAATATAAACTTGTTTTTGTTTGCAATGGATATCTTAATATCTGATAGGTACTAGGGCTGAGCTTTTCACTTGGAGTTTGTGCTGTTATTGTTGATAGATTAGCAAGTCATTGTTTTGCTATAAAAACTATCGTCAGTGATGGCTGTTTTGCATTTTCATAAATTTAAAGGCTCATTTCGAATCGAAATCTCATGATGAGTAAATTTTTTGGGAAGATTGTACTTCTTAGGGCCATCTTAGGGTAAGTGAGACAGTGGTTAGTTACGTACAAATAATGACCAAACACAAGGTGGGAAGAGCAAAATGGAAAATGTTCTTAATTTAGTATATCATTTAAAAGATGTGACAACCCTATTCGGTATTCTATGCCGTCGCTAAAAGGGAATGTCGTCTTTACCTTAAACGATGCGTGAACATGAATGTGCGCCTTGCGACATTTATTAGCAATTGAGACTCCTTTGTAATAAAATTATACTATTCGAGAACAATGAAGATTTTATTTCTAGAATAATAATAAAAAACTTGCTTTTTTATTTAGGTACAAAGATATTATCTTGCTCAAGTAAGGACTTATAATGGTTTATTGTGATATACTTATTTGTGATCTATTTACTTACTCATTATAATTGCAGTCTAATTCTTTAATACAGTAAATGTTCACCGCAGTATAAGTGCATACAAATCGACATGGATTATGCGATCGCAAAACTTTGCTACCTAATTTGATTTTATTGTCTTAACGAAGTTATGTTTACGAGCTTCGAGGGAGCTTTCATACGATTAAGAAGCAAGCTTTATGCTGCCACGATGTCCTACTTGGCATTGAGTCTGCCATTTTTAGCTGGTTTTATCTGGCAGAATTCGCCCATCTTACTGCGCTATAAACCTAGATTCCAGTTCCGACTACCCTTTGTGTGGAATTTTGGCAAACCCACGAGTCTGCTGTGTTATCCGAAAAATTGGCCGAATATGTATGTACGTTTAGAAGAGTATTTTATATGTTTATTTTTACATCGTTTTTCCATAAATTATGAAAACACATTGGTTAGAAAAGCATTATGCACGGATAACGGAAAATTATCCAAATTCTGCAGAACTATCTTCTAAACTAAAAACATTTGGATTAGCCAAATCAATATTTTTCCTCAAAACCATTCAGACTGAGCCCATATTTCAACAAAAAAATAACGTAGGCAGATACTAAAAGTTAGCAATCGTTCTACTTTAAAAGAAATATAAACTTAATTACTTTTGACACAATTCGTGCATTCTCGAAAGTGACAGAAATGCCTACTTGTGAAGAAAGCTACCCTTTAATGATTGTAATTACGTTTTTTGTAACTTGGAATCGGTACCGAAATGACAAAGAGATTGTACAGTCATGTCAAGCATTTAACGGAAAGCTAATTAAATAGGTGTTGAGATAACTGCATGAACTTTTAATGAACACGTTTTTTTTGTGCAGTTTGAGCCCGCTCTACATATATTTTTCTTGAAGGTTGCCGGCTGTGGTTTCAAGTTACAAAGACGGCAGGTATCAATTACATGTAATGTGCGTTTTTTATTTGAGTTTCAATGAGAAATATTTTAATAGTAATTTCCCGTACCCGGATAAGAAGTAGCCTATGTTGTTCCTTAGGGTCTATTCTATCTCTGTACCAAATTTCATCAAAATCGGGTCACTGGTGTAGGCGTGAAAGCGTAACATTCAGACAGACAGAGTTACTTTCGCATTTATAACATTAGTATGGATAGTAGGGATATTCAATATTTTTTGTGTTAATAAAGGCTATATCTAGCTAAGTCACCACACTGTAACTTATACCGTCTTCTTTTCTGAACTTGGTAGGCACGCCTCTGCCTTCATCTTTGTCTAGACGGGACTTGAACTGCCCCAAAGGTCAACAACACGAATTTAAGGGTCATATCATGTGCAAGTATAACCAAATAAGCCTAACGATGCATAATAAAGGAATAATGTCATCTACTTATAAACAATTCTTCAATGACCTTTATTATTTTTGTACGTTTATAAAGGGCTGATATTTCACTAGGGGTATTTTTATCTGCTGGCTTCGAACCATGGGCAAGGCTTTTATAAGCTTTATATGATTATCTTTCTGCCACCCAGGTTACCCTATTATTGAATTCGATTTGGACTTGAATGCTAGACGAAAATTTTCCAAGCTTAATATGTGTACATTAATACTGTTTTGTGTTTTTTAATTAGCCTTGATGATCTATGTATATAAGAAGTCAAAGTCAAGAAAGAGAGACTCGTTAAATTACAATTTATAGGTACCTAGGTATTGTATGTAGTTCAGAAAGTAAGTTATTTTATTCTGGTTTGGTAGAAAGATAGATAAGTAGAAAATAGATAAGGTACATGAACATACAATAAACAGGGCATTATAATCATAATCTCACTGCTTTATCAATGAAAAAAATATTGCTCTCAAAGATAATATGAATCGGGTCTTTTGTTACCATATGATAAATGATAGATAACGTTATTCCTCGCACGACAGATCATATTGGAAGTGTTTAGAAATACGACTAGACAAAAAAAAAACGTCTCCACCTATCTAAATACTTTTTGTGACCGTCACAAATTGGCGACTTGCAATATCGCCCACTCGATATATCGAAATAAATCGTAGGCGTAGATTAGGACCTTATTAAGTTTCATAAAAAGCTTTCAAATCAGACTACTATTATAAGCATGTCGCTGTAGCAATAAAGCCTTTAAGTATTCGTACTCATACAAGCATTTTTCAATTTGTTCTAGAATGGTTATTCACTATCACCATTAAAAGGAAATGATTCATAGATAAATGTAATTTGTATTCATTACTTGATCTTGTTCCCTTGGTGTCTACGATGTGAATTGCTAACTAAGGTTTTAGCTCCTCCTAGGAAAAGTTAAGAAATTGTGTTTACTTTGAAAGTCTGTTACTAAATTATGACTTGCTTATGCTTCGCTGGTCTTGTGGTTACATGCGCAAATGCTCAAAGAGACGTAAACGGTCCTGTTTACTTTGTAGGCACAAGCTTACAGTTCCTGGCTTTTTCATTGAAATGTTTCCTAATTTGCGAAACTTGGAGTTGTGCTGAGAAGGTCTGAAAGAGCGTTTGAGCGTTCAAATTAATGTTACAGACAATATACAAAAAATATGCGACTAAGTAATGCCTGAAGTATATAGAGTCGTTTATCATAATGCTGAAATTATTCACAAGAGCCTCACTACTTCTGTGCGTGACATCATCACCGTAGCTTTCGAGGTCGAAGACTTCAATAATACCAACGTAATCTTAATAATGGTCTAGCTAGACTAAGTAGGTACTATGTTTATGTTCAGATGACGACGGGTTGTCGCCTTAGTAAGGTACCCTTGACCTGACACATCAAATAACTGGGACGGTTGCATACTTTGGAGTAATAATGCAAATACGACTGCAGATTTGTATGGAAATTTAAAACAAAATAATGTTTATGTTTGTGCTAAAGTGTTGCTTATACAATAGAATTCTTAACACTTAAAATGTAGGTATTATAGGTACAATCTTAATGTGGATAGGTGATAAGGTAATGATTACTAAGATTGGTTTTTAATGACCGATATGATTATCTGTTTTGTTGTAGTATCAATAACAAAAATATGGACATAAAATAAATAATATCTACAATTTATCTCCTGTTTAGAATCCTATGAAAGTTTATAAACTTCCTAGTAAATTGTTAAACTTACGGATCTTGTTATTTTCCGGTGACATACATAATAATACTTATGGGAAGTTTAGTTGGACACTTCCTCTATTCAAGGGTTTTCGCGAAGGTTTAGCATGGGCGGGCCTGATAGCCTGGATAGGCAACGAAGTGTCATCTTAACATATGTAAGGTCATTGAACCGTTCTAGGCGCATTAACCTTCTAAGCAAATAAATTAACACACGCGCTAATGGGTCGTAGGTAGTTATAATGTGTGTCCGTATTTGTGTAACCTTATACCCTGGCAATTTTGTATAGGAATTTTTATAAGATTTAAATATAAATAGTAATAAGTGTAGAAAATACAAAGGTACTAAATAGTTAGCAAAAAGACGGTTCTGGTGTATCCATAAGTTGCCAGAATTTAATGAAATCTAAAAGCATTTTTCATTCCTTCAAAGATCATTAATAACGAAAGGACACCATTTTTGGGTGGTAATCACAATACAGATACGCCGTAGATAGGTCATAGTAGCATATTAATAAAATCGGTACGCAAACACGACTTACAACTGATTCAGACGACTTTATCAATATTATTTTTATTTATTTATGTTTAGTTACGTTAATGTGATAAGTAAACTAATTCTGTGTTTATCTAAAAATATTTCAACAGTAGAATTATTGATAGCAGAAGCGTGTCAATCAGCCGATAATACAACATGTAAATAGGTACAGTCAACAACAAGTCAGTGTACCCAAAATCTGTCATATCTGTCAAATTTTACCAATCGAACATTATTCCACTATTGTGATTAGGTTGAAAATCCATCGCAGAAATTTGAGAGATTTGTGTACGGTGACTTGCTGTCGACTGTACAATAGTTATTTCTTTTTATTGCTGCATTGTGCTAACATAACTTACATATTTTGTGTCGAGTTCCTAGATAGTTATGTGGATCTTTCACTGTATTCAATGGATAAAGGGTTTGTTAAGAAATAGTTTTCTTGCCTTACAGGTAACTCTACATTAGCTTTCGCTTGCGGTTTCAGCCGCAACTTGAGGGAAATACTTTCAGCAACCGGAAAAACATGATTTATTTTGGACCCTAATCTAAGATACTAAAATTGAATTAATTTTGACGTAAGTACCTACGTTGGTACCTACCACAGAGACTTTTGGAGTGGGGATGAACCCTTTTTTTATCGATGGGAAATGATCAGAATGACCCCTCCCGCCGTGGGTGACAGCGTGAGGGAGTGTCAGACTTTTACTGACTAAAACCCACCGTGTTTCTTCGGGAGCTCTTTGTGTGCCGGGGCCGCGGTAACTCTTTCGAACAATCCGTAGCCCCGGCAGGCTCTGGCTCTAATGGGCCCCGTTGGCGTGTGGGTGAACCCTAAAGCCATCATTATGCTCGGGTGACTTACCTACCTAGGCTTTAATTTATCTGGGTAAGTAGTAGCGGTATTCGCCAATGGGAGCGGGTGAAACCGCGGGAAACAGTTACGATAGTTGTGTCGTGAATCTATACTATCTATACTAATATTATAAAGCTGAAGAGTTTGTTTGTTTGTTTGAACGCGCTAATCTAAGCAACTGCTGGTCCGATTAAAAAAATCTTTCAGTGTTGGATAGCCCATTTATCGAGGAAGCCTTCCTCGGCTACTTTTTATCCGGGTACGCCGAGTAGTTCCCACGGGACGCGGGTGAAACCGCTGGCAGAAGCTAGAATAACATAACAAGAATTACTTACTATGTACCTACCTACCTATGCGTCATAGTTGTAATAACAATGAACTTTGTGAAGCAAAAATAAATGATTTTCTGGGAAGTTTATTGTATGAATAGTTTGTATTCAATATGTTTATATTGTTAATGCTTACATGTAAAATATATCTATAGGTACTAAGGTAATACCTATTTTCCTTGTTTTACAAGATTCTGGTGTTTGGATTTTTGTGAATGAAGGAAACAAAATTTCAAATTCGGTAAAATTCTACTACATAAACAAGATTTTTTTACATAAAGTTAGTAGACAATTTAGGTAGACATTATTCATTCTAGATTGTGTTAATAATTTTCTTGCGAATGACCTAAGTATTATTTTTTTAAAGTACAGAAAAAACCTACTATTAAATTAATTCCAGCCAACTGAAACCTGAAAATATAAAGCGTTAATATTTTTCTTACCTTTAACTTGGACTTGTGCACCAAATCTTTGTTTTGCAAGGAGTCAAAAGCATGCCAAATGCAATTGGTAACGTTCTTCAGCAACGTAGACATTTTTTCATTCTAAAATATTCAGCACCACTATTTCTTACGTTTTTCTAAAAACACAAACTTTTCAAATGACGCGCATAAACTTCGTTCAAAATAAATAAAATTCTAAAACAAACAAAACACGCTTCCTAATTCAAATCACTGTTCTAAATTTAAACAAAAGCGGCGCGAATTATTATATTACTTTTTTGTGACAGCGATAATGGCCATGGAAGGACACACGTTCAGCCTCCACCCGCTCAAAAACCACACTGGGCGAACGTCGTGCGATAACGAGTCAAAGGAAATTGCTCACGCGGAACGGAACTAGCTCGCCTGACAAAGTTAACTTACTTCGTACATTATGTATGATATTGATGGATGCAATGATACTGAGAATTTTAATGAGATTAAGTGTTAATACAACATAATACCCAAGTTAATTCCGTTGCATTATGACCAAAAGGTCGAACTTTAGCTATAACTTAAATAAAACCAATATTCTTCAGTACCTAGTCACGACATCACAATAGGAAACTATGCTTCTACTAAAGAAACTTCTAAGTAATAAATAGAGTTTAGACAGTCTTAGTAAATAAACTACTTATGTATGTGCACTTTGCAAGCGCTAAATGCTGCATTGACATTAAACATGTGTTATGCGCTCTGTAATGCACTTTTAACATGGCGTTTATTTGAGCTTCCTTACTGTGCGACATGACCTCAATGACTTTAAAGACAGATGTAATTATTCATGTTCATGCATTAGTCAATCCTACTTAAGTTAAGCAAGGAAAAATGAATGAACATAAAATAAAAAAAATAATACACGAGTTTGTTTTTATTCTTTCACGGGAAAATCGAAAAAGATTACGATAATATTGGGTATGAAGATGGTACTGGCTACTTTTATCCAGGTTCTTTCGGATTGCGGAGAAACAGTTCGCGTTAGGTACAGTGAAAGGTCGATTAGCCAAATGACCAGCCGAATTACTTGACTTTATGCCCGCACGCGACTACGCCCTCTCACGCTATCTTTTCAGGCACTTTTATCGACATCTAAACTATCTAAATCTAAAACGCTATTTGCTCTATGTGTTGATTAGTAGCGGCTCTAAAATAGATGGACATACTTAGATAATAAAGTTAACCTCGCTAACTATAATAGTGAACTAGCTGTTTTATCATGGTTTTACCCGCGTCCCGTAGGTACCTACTATTGCCCATAACCTGATAAAATAAAGCCTATGTTGCTCGATGATAGTCTAACTTCCCAATAGTGAATTTATTTTTCAAATCGGTCCAGTAGTTTCGAAGTAAAAACAAACAAACAAAAAAAAATGTTTTTATATTAGTAATCAAGTATTGATAGGTTAGTACAGAAGTATAGATAAATAGTCTAAGTAGTATTGCTACGACAGTAATTTAGGCGTCTCCCTACATTAGGAAATAAACTTTCTGCACCAGTCTTCCGCAATTTTAGCTACTGCCTGAGTCTTATCTCACGGCACATATCGACAGTTTAATCTGCCTTTACACAGCCTCACATTATAATTACATTACTCATCATTCGAGAAATCGTTCGCCTTCACATGTTTTCACCATAAGTGCGCTTGCGCCGCCACTGAGTCATAAGGACGTGCGACTCATTTAAATATACCTTACCAAAGATGAGTTGTGTGGGCATACCAGATTGATATTTAAAGTAAATTATTGCCTATAAGTCGATTACCTAGTCGAGTTTATATTGGTGTTTTATGGATTTGGAAGCATTTTGAAATGCTCAGATTTATTATATACTAACTTCGGCCAGCGGCTTCGCCCGCGAAAAACTTAAAATCTTAACAAAATTACTTAATGGCCAGTTTCAAAGTTTCCTGATAAAGTTATATACATATAGTTAACTGACAGATAATTCTATAGAAATGTTTTCTTCATTTTGACTACTTTGCTTTAGTAATGTGTTAGATAGCTAACTTGAACTTTACCTATATGGAACCTCTGAAACTGGCCCTAAACCTAACTCATAAAAATTATAGATTTACCTTAAAAAGGTCTTCTAATTTTTTCGTCACTCGTTTCGGAATTAACAATTTGAAAAAACCAGCGTTTACTGCAGTTTGAGGGAACTTCCCGCGCAAAACATTCATTATTTACTTACGCCGCGTACCATAAACACAGTTAGGTATCTACCCTCATTCTCGAGGTCGGCAGTCACCAAACGAGTTGCAGGAATCATCTCTGCCTTGCCCATAAGCGTGTAGGTCAGATATGCAAATAACTGCTTCTATCGGAAGCAAATCAAGGTTTTATCCGTATCGGGCCCAGTTCACGATTTCAAACGAATATAATGTTGAGCTAAAAAATACGGATATGATATCTTGGCCCTGGATGTAGGTATGGTTTTGTTAAAGACTCACGGCCAATTTCACAGGTTCTAGATAAAGTTCTAAGTAGCTGTCTGACAGATAGTGCCATAGAAACGTTTTGATTCTTATTATTTTTCTATGATATGATCTGTCAGATCTAGAACCTGGGAAACTGTCCTTTAGGATCAGATTCACTGGTTCAAGATATCTGACGAGGATGTGATGGCCGCAAAGGAGGTGGCGGATAGGGAGAGAGAAGCTGTTACCTCTCCTCCTGCCCGCAGCAGGTGTAGTGGGCGCCGCAGGGTGGCTGATCTCCGGCCACCATAGGTCACGACCTGCGGGCGACAGACTAGGGGCGTCTGTCGCCCAAACAGGCCCAGGTTATTCGCCCTAACAAAAAAAAAATTGCTATCTGACAGATAAATGTTTTTGATTTTGACTACTTTTGATGATTCTGAGTAAAATATTATCTTGAACCTCCGAAGTGGACTATTGTTGCACAATAGATTTGGATAATTATAGAGTATATCTGTATATAGTCATCATAGACGTTAGGAAAATATATATTTTCTAAGTTGACGTTTTTCTGACTTGATGAACGATCAAGATTCGTGTAGCACCAATATAGGTATAGGTGCTACACGAATGTATGCTTTTTTATATAGATCAAGATTAGACTTGAATGTGTTCAGTTTCAATTTTGTGTTTCTCTAACTTTTTTGAGGTAAGGAATAGGAATAAGGGTGAAATAAAACGCGAATGTCTTTGGTAAGTTTTTATTAGGTAATTACTACACATAAATTACATATAGATAAAAATTACGATTACAAAACTGACAAACTATCGAATCATGTCGATTGTCAAAGATGTAAATTTATCGACCGATACCAACTGCTTCTCACTCAGGGTTGCCAGTCTCGAAAAAGCCAGATATATTAATTTCAAAAAGCCTGAGAAGCGCCAACAATTTTAAATCCCATGTCACTATTCCCCTTTTAGGGCTAATCCTGGTATATCCATACCAGTATTAGGTTATTTTACGAGTAAATTTTATAGCAATGATTGTTTCTGCAAATCTAATGTCCTGACAACCCTGATAATCCCAAATCCTTAAATCTATTTGGCTAATAAGCGCCATAAAAAGCCAGAATTATGCTATGCATGCACTAACACTATTCCAATATAAGCGAATAGAATTAATAACCAATATTGTAACGTTTTCCGAAATATTCACAACAAAACATAAAGTTAGGCAGAATAAGTACGTTCCCTCTTCCCAAATCTACTCCGCTCCAAAAACAGCTAAAAGAGTTATTTCTAAATAATCTCATGTTATATACAGAAACATTTTTGGAATGTAAAATATGTAAAAAGTAACAAACTATATAAAATAAATTGAATATTTTAAATTAATCTAAGTGTGATAATGGCAAGTTTTTATTTAAGGTTGGGTAAGTGACACAATTATTACTGAAAAGTGTTTTTAAAGGCTAGTTCATAATAGTAAAATGTTTGCAGACTGAACTGTCTATTTGATAACATTATATAGTTTCGCCGAAATGTTATAGACTAAAACTGGGTTGCTGATTTATACTGGCCTGCTTTAACGATGTCCCTATTGACTAAAACCAAACCCCACGATTTACTTTGATAGTCCACAAACATTAACAATTATGACAATTAGCCAGTTCATGAAGATTTAAGTAGCTGCCGAAAATACATTTTATTATTTTTCTGTTACAATGTTACTCACATATTTTTGTTGACTGTTCGGAATATACATTTAAAATTTTAAGAATATTGCAATATGTCGTATAATACAGATCTATGTTTTAAAGAAAAACCTTAAGAGATTACAACACAACCTTCGTAAGGAAATGTAATTCATAAATTATCAGTAGGTCTAACCTATATCTAAAAAAACATACGACATTTCGTTTCCCACCCTCTCATGCGCTCAGTACAATATCATGTCCAAATAAATATAATTCAAATTAAATTAACAATTAATTTACCTCATACAAAACATTTGTAATCATAAATATAAAAACTTATTTGTACATAAAATAAATTTAACGAAAAATTATATGTCTAAACAAAAGGGAATGATCCCGTGATACGAAAATAAAAAGAACACGTTTTTGTCATGACATGAAAATNCTCATACAAAACATTTGTAATCATAAATATAAAAACTTATTTGTACATAAAATAAATTTAACGAAAAATTATATGTCTAAACAAAAGGGAATGATCCCGTGATACGAAAATAAAAAGAACACGTTTTTGTCATGACATGAAAATCTTATTCATTCTAAGACAGGTAAGCTTAATGTTATTTCTTATTTTAACGACTTAATATTCGGTCAATTTATTGCATTTACGAGAGACACAGTATGGTGAGAATATCAGTATAATAGGACGCCCTTTAACTTTTTGAGATTCGAACATGTCTGTGGCATAATTTAGGTTCGGAACTTTGGTTACCGGTCGAAAATGACGTCCCTGTGACATGTTATTCCTGTATACTGTTAATTCGATTGGATGGTGGAACAACGAATATTCTGTTTGAACTTTCTTTGGTATCTTGTTGCTTCTATTTCTTGATTAATTTTGGACATTTCCAGACACAATTGACTATTGTTGCCTTCTAGGTTTGCTTGTGATGCTGTTATTTATTCGTCGAAGGTTTTTACGAACAATTTTAAAATCTCACATTTACCATGTCTTTCGTTTGAACATTTTTAATTTGAAAAGGTCTTAAGAACTATCTAATCGCACGGTTCGAAGTGTGTCCTATGGAGAAGAACCG
>NWSH02000525.1:3909918-3924674 GCA_002382865.2 Heliothis virescens | reverse complement strand
AATGGCAAGCTTGGAAATGTCAATGTTATCCAGTACCGTCACAATGGCTGTCACCATCAGTGGTATCCCCCAAGCATACAGTCCATACATGGCGAACTTGCGATATACCACCCTTTTGCTGCTACTGCGACTGCTACGGGTGCGGCTGGGTGATAGAAAATATAAATGTTAAGGTGGGAGCGACGCCCATTGTCTCGCTAGATGGCGTTGAATTCAAGATTCTTAGTTCTTTCGATTTTTGTGAACACTAATCATTATTAGGTCGTACTACTAACATTTGCGTGTCTCGGACGTTACACTTTATTAAACTAGTTTATTTAATTGCCCTAAAATCCACACAATTCGAATCAATGGTCCAGACTCCGGGCTTCTTTATGAAAGTTTCTAAAACCGACAAAGCGATTTCGGGCCGATCCGGGAATCGAACCCGAGACCTTGTGCACAGCGGTCGGCCAACTAGACCAACGAGGCAGTTAATTGATGAAGCTAGCTTGTCTAAGGTGGAAATTTTACGTACCTTAGTGACAAATAAACGTCAAATGCCATGACGTTCAGCCAAAAGAAACTGGACATAGCGCAGAAGTATAGCATTGGGGCTAAAAGAATAATCTAAATTAGTTCTCACATCCGCCACCCATTTATAGGCTGAAGAAACAGGCTTGATATAAGAGTCTTACATATAATTTTGCAGAAAACTTGTGTTTGCGTTATGTTTGTGAGGATAATAACACATTTAAGGACGAAGACGAAGATGAGAGTCGCAACATACGCCATCATTATGAGTCCTATAAGGTTCTGCAGGTCGGGCAGTATCCAATATACCAATAGCGTCAGTACTAAGAAAAATATTGATATCAGGAATCCTGAAAAAATAAAAATATTTTTTCCAAATTACAATTTTTCACATATTTTGCTTATAGATCAGATCAGAGGTGTTCAGGCCAAATGAGCGTAATTTTGTGAGTGAGAATGAGAGTGAGAATTTCGTTCCTCGAACGCTCGTTTGGCCTCAGCCTTAATGGGTCATAATCAGAGCTGATTACATTGATGAAAGTCATTTTTCTGAGGTGAAGGTGATGAATATATGCTTCAAGTATTACCTAAAATAAGATTATTAAACGATCACGTGATCAGCTTCAGACAGAATTATCAAAGAATCACCCTCTATTTTTTCAGGTCATCGAATCACGCCTGGACACGCTGACCGATTCCGTTCTTTTTTTATCGTGTTCGTTGTAGTCAGGAGAAGAACGATACTTAAAAAAAAGTTGCCCCGAACGTGGGTGAAACGAACAGCTATTCCCAAGTAAAATTAGAATAAGAAGAATAATGATTCGAGAATGTAACGTGTGCATTCAACACATGTACTTTATCAAACAAATTCCCATATATTTGTGTGCGTTAAACGTTATATTTGGACTGACCTGCCAACGAATACGTGGATTTTGTTTCAGCGCCGTCTAGATCAGTCATGAGTTCTCTCATGGTCAATATTTGCGTTCTATTCTTATAGAATATCCTGTATTCCACACAGTATTGCAGTTTGGGGAGGTCGTACCAAGCTTTTGATGCATCTGTTCTTTGAGCTTTGAGTGATCCATCCTGAAAATCATGAATGAAATTATCAAAATCTTTGTTACATTCAGATGGCTAATTCTAATTCATCTTAATAGGGAATTAGTGCCTCTCAAATGAGTGCCAGGACACAGCAGGCTTTTAGTTGGCCGATAGTCTTTTCGGGAAAATTTATGAAAATTAATGCAGTAGGTAGGTATGTATCAGGTATTTTGCAGGTGTATCGACTACGAACTTTGATTAGACTCACGAAATTCTTAACAATTTTTGCCTACGATCGGCCCATCTGTCGACCAACTGTTTAGTCTGCGGTGTGCGAACGTATGGACCAAATCAAATAATGAACAGGGTCATTTGCAAACTAAATGGTAATTATTATGTCTTATTATGCATACGGACTAAAATTGAAACATTTATGAAGATAAAATAAACAAACGCTTGTGTGGAAGAATTTTTCTCCGATCACTTTACGAAAAACTATGATTCGAAGAGCAACATATTATCATCTATTCTAAATGAAAAAATTAATAATTCAAACAAAAATACCTCTAATATATAAAAGTTGATGCCTGCTGACATATCATGGGAGCATTGCGTGTAATTCTGTCTTACAATAAACTCTATTTCTGTCGCCTGTTTTGTAGACTCTTTTACACCATTTCCATCTAGAGTATATAATTTAATTTTGTTATAATTGTGCTGTTCTTTGATCTGTTCAACGTATTTTGGGTTTTTCTTCTGCAGAGCTTGTTCTGTCATACACACTTCGTTGTTGCTCAATAACATTCCGTCTCCACAGCATTTGAGCACGCAAAATCTATTACGACAGTATTCATTCACATCATCTATGGGCTTGTTTTGTATGTCTCTGTAATCTTCTTTCACACACGAATTCTCGTAGTCCTCCTCACCTTTTGCACCACATATCAGTAACGTTAGAACAAATACTTTCAATCTAACCATTTTACAATAATAACTTATATTTTTTTGACATTACACACAGGTTTTATTAATACATGTTTTTCCTTTTCACAGAGGCAAAGTTAATACGTTGTTATTACACTGCAAACATTACGAAACTATCGTAAACGATATAGCAACGCAGCCACTCTAATTTCCTGTAATTTGGTTTAGTGATCGCAATGCATGACTGCTGTGTACGGGGTCTTTGGTTCGACTCCCAGGCCGGGCGGAAATAGCTTGGTGGGTTTTATGAAACGCAAAGCAGATTGAAGTTTGGAAGTTGGTGACTAACTCGGGGTGAACGCAAGCACACTCTTCATTTTGCGGTTGTAGCCAGATTGCAGGCAGTTCTTGCTTCTGCCAGCCGGAAAGTAATTGAAGTCACCACAGAAATCTTGACGGCTTCTTTAAAATACTGCTGTTTAGCTGAATCTGGCTAAACTGGAAAAAAGTCGTCAGTTGGAAAAGTAGAGAAGAAAGAAAGAGTAAGGAGATCCAAAATTAAGTATATCCCACCAGTTTTCCTACGATAGAACAGAAAACAAATATACCTTCTATTGAATAAGGAAGGCAATTTAATATGTTGGTTATTGAAACTACCAGTCATCGGGTAAAACCGCTCTATCGTTATTATAATTGCTCACAAATAAATAGTTCTTTACAAATTATGAGGAAAATAATACATTATCCAGACTTTGGACTAAGTACTAATAGTTACTAAACTTATAGTTAGACAGTACTCCGTGTAGCATTCCAGCTATACTTATATTTGTGGTAAGTATATATTATTGTACAGAGGACACCACATCAAGTTACCACAATCTGCCAAATTTCTGCAATAGATTTTCAACCTTATAACAATAGCGGTAGGTTAATGTTTGATTGGTAAAATTTGACAGATTCGGGAACCGTGACCTGCTCTGTACGTAGGTGTATGGACATTAATGCCAAATGCTTGAGACCAGTATTTTATGAAATCACATTTCAATATACTGTGATAATTAGAGTTATCCTTAATCCTAATCATGAAAACATAGCGTGCTAACATTTACCTAAACGAAATAAATATGAAATACTCATTATTGCAACGAGGAAAACGACAACTACACAATTAGATATTATCAAAGTTATTTTTGACATTTGTTTAGTTATCCTTGGAATAAAATTACCATACTATTATCGCTGAATTTTCATAACCTATCTATAAATTGTTTTTTTTCGGTTACAGACAGAATTTTGACACAAACTCCATATGTCTTGTCATGTCTTTCATTATCTAATCGCAAAACAACGTAGGTATATTTAAGTATTTATTTATTGGGTTTATTAACAGTGTCTACATTAATACATTTCGGCAAGCGATTTCGGCCCGTCCCGGGAATCGAACCCGAGACCTCGTGCACAGCAGTCGGCTATGCGACTACTAGAAAGGATTATAATAAACCTATTACCATCCCGGGTGTTTGCTCTAATAGAGGCTAGTACTTATTGTCTGCTTGCATATTTGATTTTGGAGCAGACTTTCCTGCTCCAGTTAATGATGTCGAGAACTAACTTATGTGGATTTCCTATGCGGATTTTCCAATGTTTTACGATTAGATATGAAATTTTGCATAGGTAATTAATATGGCTCTAATCTCAAAATTCAATCACTGATCGAAATGGTATTTCAAATTGCCGTTCAGTTCCCTAACGTTTGTCGTACTAAACGACAAGCATTTAGTTACACCATAATTTATTTATTTTATATAGGCATCTTATTATCTCTGTTTTACTTCTACATAAAATTTTCTCAACCATATTCGGGTTGGATTCGAGTCTAATCGGATGTAGCTGAATGCTACCATCTTACAAGATGAGACTACCTATCGATGCCTTAGGCCTTAGAGTGAAAACCTCGTAAGTGTAAGAGACATGACTTTTCAGGAGGAACATGTAGGATGTTCTTTGCGAAGTTATCTTCCTAGAAACGAGAAAAAAAAAATGGGGAAAAAATTGCATTTCCGAGGTTTCAACTCTAAGACGACGCTATGTAGTCTTCCCACTCAGCTACTGGGTAACCTATACCCTTTCGTATTACTGGTTATCAGGCTTTCTACCGTCTGCTTACCCGTAACTATGTAGGTACAATAGTGGGGGTTTCCACCAAAGCTGTGCGATGAAAATGTGCCTACGAGGATGTGTAGCCGAGTTGGTGAAGTCTAACTCCGCTGAGTCGTTTCCTCCTGTGCTGTGCTGACCAAGGCGAGGTAAATGTAGCGATACTATTGGTTCTTCACAAACACATCCCTCGTTACGCATCCTGGCACATCGCTGGTGGAAACGCAGCCTAACTTCGCAATGCTTCGGATTGCTCGAAAGACGGGGTTTCTCGGTCTTGGTAACCAGGGGCTCCAGTAGGAACAAGTGGTTTAATGAGCCACGAGAATATATTTGTAGAAAATACTACATAGCTGTTTTCCACGGTTCCACCAGCGTCCTGTGGGAACTTTTTGCCGTACCCGGACAAAATATAGCCAATGTTACTGGGGGTTAGTCCAGCTTTCAAATGGTGAAAGATTTTTAAAATCAGTTCGGTATTTTCGGAGACATTAGGGTACGAACAAATAAAAAACATTTTTCCTTTTTATTATATTAGTGAAGTTATTAAACATAGTAAACTAAAACTAATAATAATAATCGAAAGGAAAACCATAATATCTACAAAATAACATGAGTTATCGATGTGGGTGACGATATTGGCATATTATTACCCCATCAGACTGTTACTTGCCTATTGAGGAAACAATTGAAATAATTTTGCGTTTGAGTTAATCCATGGTATACTTACCTAAAATATGTTTTTTGAGTTTAGGAGATTGTTAGTTCAACAATTATATTTGGAGCAGTTATTTAATATTTTTGTTACGCTTAGGGTCCCCACATTTATCGACGCGGAATTGGCTAACACCGGCCAAAAAATCCTTTATGTCTTTAGGTCGAGAAGTGTGTTGATAACCACTTGGCTTAACCCAATTCCGCGTCGATTAATGTGCGGAGACTCTTATAATATGCCAACCACTTCATTGATAACCTAGATTGTAGTAAGTATCTACCGATTGCTACTCAGTAGTTGTTATTGTTAAAATTCCACGTCCGAGGTCAAAATTAAAACAAAAATATTTATTGCGAACTAAGTGCAGGTGGGCTGCGGGTTGTTCGAAAGAGTTACTGCGGCCCTGGCACACAAAGGACTCCCGAAGGAACACGGTGGGTTTTAGTCAGTAAAAGTCTGACACTCCCTTCCGCTGTCACCCACAGCGGGAGGCGTCATACTGATGATTTTTCAACGATATAAAAAAAAAAACAAAATGTAGGTATACAATGTTGAGGATTGAGGACTTAGGCTTCAGGCGTATTTGCAAAACTTTGATAACAAGGCTTGTTTGTTATCAAGTGATAAGAAGAAAAAGACTGCCCTGACTACGTGTCCAAAGCTTCTTGGGTTTATTTATTTCACATTGTATAGCTTCTCAGTAGACCTTATCTCTTTTATTAATTATTGTCATTGCAACACTCCTTGAAAAAAAAATTTTTTTTGAAAAGAATGTCCGTCCATAGAGGTTTTCGCCAGTTCTTCTATATGGGATACACCTTTTGGAACGTTGCAAGTCGTGTCTGGTTGGAAGAGCCTGCAAAGGCCATAAAAACTTTTTAGACTGACTCTCAATTTGAATCTCTAGTACTTATCACAGGGCGACGCAAACATACATAAATCACAAACACATACGTATAAAATCAATACGGAACATCGTAGCTCGACAGGTTACATTGAATTTAATGAAATAAACCTGCGATGGCCAGGCCCCGGGGATGCGTTGAGCTGAGCTGTAACCATAGCAACGGTCAGGGGGGTGCGGATGCATCGCGCCGACTACCGATCAATATTTTGCATAATAATATTACGAGTATGTAGTACAGCTACTGTGAACTATGTGTTTTCCTTCTAAATGCACTGTGCACGCATTCTTTACCTGTGTAGTTATGCCAAAGCTTTGTGTGCACCTGAACATTGCACCGTGTCGGCGAAACACGCACAGTTGGTGTCAAGGACTCAATCATTTAATTTATTACGCTCTGGTTTTCGTTTCGTGGAAATAGAGTAGGTGGGTATCAACAATATTCTGTGAAAAGCCCACAAACAAATCATGTTACGTTCGTATTGAGTTCCATGTTATTTTTCTTTTATGTTATTTTCAAGTAGGTAATGCTAGTACCTATTACTTTTTCAAAATATTTTCTCATACTGGGAATACTTGTTAATTTATTGAAAATACTTCAAAAATAATGTGTAATTTTAATCCCAAACGAATGCATTCTCGGCAATGTCCTTAGAACTAAAAACTTGTTTGAGATCAGCCTTTGTCGTTGTATAAGCATGAGATGAGGTTGTGTGTAACAGTGCATCAAGTATGAATGTGGATGAAGCAGTGAGGCTAAGAATAACATGAATAGTTTTCTTGAAAGATGACATGAATAACAACGGAGTGGATGTTAGTATGACGGCTGACAGAGAGGAATGGAAGCAGAAAATAATAGTTTTGCTATTTGCGGTAACCCCAAGTTACTTACTCGGGTATAAGGCTGGAAGAAGGAGCAGGGCTACAACCGACGGAGATGAGGGAAGAAGGAGAAGATATCTACAAAATAAATTTTGTACTATACAATATTTATACGTAAAAGCTTTTTACAATATTTCTGCGTTTCTTTTAACTTATTTCAATTTTGTGTTTCTTTTTTATTATTTTGATTTCTTTTTATGTAATTTTCTTGATCCAGATGGCAGCATTAGCTTTTTGTCGATGGAAAATCATCAGTTGACCCCTTCCACTGTGGGTGACAGCGAGAGGTAGTGTCAGACTTTATTGACGTGTCGTCTTCCTTCATGAGCCCGTTGTGTACCTGGGCCGCGGTAACTCTTTCGAACAATCCCGCAGCCCCGCAGCATCAGATTTAAGTCTACATCAAGTTAAGGCTTCTAGAAAAACGGTGAAGTTCCATCGTGTGTGATCGATTCCTGTATGGTATCCAGTTCCTGCTTGCCTTCAAAAATATTGTTTCTAAATATGTCTGTATTTGTCCTTACTTGTCCATGCATTTAATGTGTTTGATGTAATTCCATTTTATTTTGTTTCCGAGGTCTGGAAAACGAATTAAGTTTTATTGCATTATAATATTCAATAAAAGTAAAGACAACAGCAGGTCAACGTATACGAATCTGTCAAATTTTACCAATCTAACATTAACCTACCTCAATTGTGATAAGGTTGAAAATCGATTGCAGAAATTTGACAGATTGTAGTAACTTGATGTGCTGTTGTCTGTACAAAGAGTATTAAAATTTTCTTTATTTATACAGATTTGTTGTTTACAAACAAATTAATTTGTTAATCGTTTGTAAAACTTACTTATGTGAACGTACTTATTACAAAAAACTTAACAGACTGTCAGATGTACGATTTTTTGTTAAACACATGTCAAACGACTGTTTATAAATTTTTAGCAATTAATAACTGATAATATTTACCTGCGTATTCTCTCTGATATCTTCTCAATAACATTTCTGTTGCGTAAAAATATGACAACGAAAACAACCCCCAATAACCAGGTGTTTGTAGACACAATAGGGTGAATGTCGTAGTTCCATAGCGCATAGCTTTTGACGCAAGCCACTATTGTCAGAAATATCATCAATTTCACGTACTGTGCAAGTCTATAAATAAAATAATAAAATACTTAATTAATGATATTGCAATTTTTTCCAAAATGATCTCACTTCGAGTCATGGTGAGATGATCAGCCATCCGCGGAGCGACCGCGCCTAGCGTTGCTTAACCTTATGGTCGATAACCCATGCGGGCCGCACGGGTTCTCGGCACACGCATCCCGAGGTAACATCTTTCCGAACCTGGACACACCCGAAGATACTCAGGAATAGTCTAGCTTCCCAAACGTGACAGAATTCTTCAAATCGGTTCAGTAGTTTCGGAGCAGTTACAAACAAATAAAAAATGTTAGGTACATCATTATATATCAATTGGCGAGTTGTTAGCGGAGTTTCGCGACCGGTTAAGGTTAGGATATAGTTAAGTTAAATGAAGCAACTCAGCCTTAGATAAAAAGTTTTACCTTTCCAAGTTTTGTTTACGATTCTTTATATTACAGCCTGTAGTTATAGGTAAATGTGTAGTAGATCCCCAACTTTCAGTCTTAATAGCAAACCAGCAGACGTAGATATTGAACAGAGATAATATTGTACCAGGAGTGTACACGTATACCAACAGCTCGAAATCTGAAAATAAATAAACATTTGGATCGTTACTTAAAATAAAAGCAGAAAATATACATATAAGTAAAGAACAAAGGCGCAGTTTATTTGTTAAGAAATTATTTTCAGAACAGACATGCACTGAGTCATTTACCTCAGAAAAAATCGTTTTAAAATTACGTCTAATTTTATATTTTTTCAATGAAGTAGGTATTTTCAAAATCGTATACCTACGTCAAATGGGAGCATAGGTATGTAAATACCTATTGAAGTCTGACAACGTTTCACGTTCAATTTTAAAAGTAAATAGATGTTTGAATTAATAAATCGAACGTTTTCGTCATCCGTCAAAATTTGTCTAAATAATTTTAAAATAGTCATGATAAGTAAAATATAAATATTACCTTTGCAAGTTCCCAAACTATTAAGCTTAGGAGTTATAAGCCAAGGCACAGAAGTGGCGTCGGTATATTCAAATATAACTATACATATTGTCATAACAAATGGTACACCAAATCCATATAAAATATACTTCATAAAAAGTTTGTTTGTTGATATTGTAGTGGTAAGAGACTCTGCATTTTTATTTCTGAAAAAAGACGAAATGAGATATTAACAAAGTGCTATTTATTGACATAAGAAAGATTATATTATCAAACGGCGCGACAGACAAATATGGCTAAATTCTGATATAGAACAAATACTCAAGCAGTCAATTACAAAAGAATTTCCAAAATAAATAAAGGCAGACCAAAATTGGCAGGAAGATACATTTTTTGTCAATCATATAAATATTGAATAGAATGACTATGAAATTCGTGATTACCTTAAAGATCTCGAAACGTCATAGAACATAACGTTTAACCAAGTAAAAATGGATAGATTGAAGAAGTAGTGCAATGATTCTGAAATAAGACAGGTATAAATGAAGTTTCATCAAGATTATTTTGCTAGTACAGATGAAAGCAGGTCAACGTAAACGAATCTGTCAAATGTTACCTATAGAATATTAATCTTACACTATTGTGATAAGGTTGAGAATCGGTTGCAGAAATTTGACAGATACATCTGTACATAATACTGCCTCGTTGGTCTAGTGGTCGCTAAGGGCATTTTTTGTGCATAGGGTTTCTATTCCCAAGTAAGGCTGAAAGGGCTTTGCGGGTTCTAAGAATCTTTCATAAAGAATCCCACAGTCTGGGACTTACGTAAATGTGGGTGCTGCGCCTGATCTCTCCGGTCGTGTCAAATTGCTGGTCCATCTGGATACGATAGTAGGTTAGGGAATAGAGAGTGCAAGAGGGGCCGCAAAAATACTTATACAGGCACGCATGTTGCACGCAAATGGCTGAATTCCTTCGAAAACAGTTGCCCTATCCGAAAATTGGTTTGGACTGAGATTCGTGCCAAGTTCTATTCTCCGAGCTGCTTTTTAAAAGCTACAAAGCGATTTTGGATCACCTTAGGACCCTACGCGTAGCAGTCGTGATCGACCACAGTATTTTTTTAATTGCGTATGTATTTTTATCCGTACTTACCAAAGAAGGTCACAATAGCAATCCAATCGTAAACTACAATAGTACAATGACCATATTCTATGAATGTTAGAACGAGGAAGCAGCAGACGATTATTTTCAGCAGTTTTCCGCCCATGTCTCGCAAGTGCGACAGTGCCGAGTAGGTGATCAACACTGTTAACAGGAGTATAACGCATAATATTAAGGCTGAAACAAATGTTAAAAATCAATTTACTGCTTCTTTGTCATATCTATACTTAATATTATAAAGCTGAAGAGTTTGTTTGTTTGAACGCGCTAATCTCAGGAACTACTGGTCCGATTTGAAAAATTCTTTCAGTGTTAGATAGCCCATTTATCGAGGAAGGTTATAGGCTACTTTATCCGGGTGCGCGCAGTAGTTCCCACGGGAAAGCGGGTGAAACCGCTGGCGGAAGCTAGTGTGTTAATAAACAAACCAATATATAGTACCTATAATTAAAGTTTAATTTTAGTAACATACAGTTCTCATAAAATAACCCCGCCGTTTATTAAATGACGTGAAGTCTCTAGTAGCTAGCTTCTAAGTGCAAAAATATTTGATGATATAAAAAGGTACCTAAGTACGTATAAGGTGAAACGAGTGTTTAAATAAAAAGTTTATTAAAATAATAGGTTTGATGTCGGTGCCTAGTTACTACGTAAGTATTATATTGACTTACTTGGCACCGACATCAAACCTATTATTTTAATAAACTTTTTATTTTTTACTTTTTAGTTTTGAAGTCGGTTTTTTTTAACGTAGTTATTTTTATTTTATACTTTTTAGTTTAGTCTTGCGTTTTTATCAGTATGTAAAATTTTACGTGGATGACGTAAAACTCCACGTAAAATTTACAGGTAATTTTTTTTAGAAAAATGCTCCTAAAATGAAAACTAACGGGCCCACCTGGATAAAATTTTTATGGGACCAATTCGAAGCTATTCCGTATCAAACAAAAAAAGAATTACGTAAATCGGTTCAGAAACCTCGGAGTAATCGGTGTACATACATAAAAAAAAAAAAAAATATACCGGCCGAATTGAGAACCTCCTCCTTTTTGTTGAAGTCGGTTAAAAATAACGCGTATTTGGAATAACACGGTTTCATAAAAAAACTTTGTCAAATGAAATGTTCCTTTGGACTGATACGTTTAAAGGTGGATACAGACATTGCGAGGCCTGCGCAATGAACGGTGAATAACGAATGCATCGGCTTGACGCGTGCGTGTAATATAATTGGGTCGAGGCTTCGTCCGCGGCGCATGCCCCGCAGTCTGGATGCAGCTTAAAATGTTCCCCAAAAAATCTGATTTCATAATAAACACACTTACCGAATTTTCTATAAAAAGTATAATGGAAACCTGAATAAGTGACCAGATTAGTAACATCTACGAAGTAAATCACCCTTCCCTCCTTAGTCACATCTATACAAAATTGGTTGACTTCGAATTTTTTCCACCTGTTGAATGCATTTCGCAGCTCTCCATAAAGAATTCCCTCCTGAAAAGCCACAAACTTTTAGTCTAAAAGTGTGCATAGTTTGATCGGGCTCATCTATACAAATATTATAAAGCTGAAGAGTTTGTTTCTTTGTTTGTTTGAACGCGCTAATCTCAGGAACTACTGGTCCGATTTGAAAAATTCTTTCAGTGTTAGATAGCCCATTTATCAAGGAAGACTATAGGCTACTTTATATCCGGTTGCGCCCAGTTCCCACGGGACACGGGTGAAACCGCTGGCAGAAACTTGTATCTTTATATGATCGAAGAGATATTATTCTCATAAATATGGAAATGAAAAATGCTTACCTTGGTGAGATAGGGTACTAAAAAACTGGTCAAACTCATCATTCCATATTGTTGGTACAAAAATAAACCCGGCACTATATCGAAAGTATCTTGATCAGCCATATTAGTTTTTGTTACTTCACGCAATTCCGAGTCATAAATTGGTAGAGTAGCATTTGACACATATTTCTTTGTAGAAATACATCTTCCAGCAATAATTATTTTATCCTCAGGACAACATTTCCAAATACACGTTTTACTGTTATTGGTACAGTATTTACTGATGTTAACACTGGATGAGCGAACTTCTATCGGACGAAAGCTTATGTTTTCCACTTTCATTTGCGGCCACAAGTAAAGACAAACTGTAGTCGGCGACATATTGTTTAACATGAATAACAAGGATAATAGTTATTGTGAGGACAAGTTGTTTCATTGTGACGGTTATTCTAATACTAACTAGGTGTGGTAAAGTCAAGTAAGGCTAGACTTGGGAATTATCAGTAGGTATGTACCTACGTCATTTTAGCTCTTTAAGTTAAATTCTGAAACCATGCATTTGTCAAGTAATAAGTTTAAGCTCCGTCATATTATCTCATTTTTTAAATTAATTTACGCACAAGAACCATTTTTTGGATGCACTTTATTAGTTTAGTTAGTTTATTAGTCTTTATTAATTTCAGTTACAGTAAGAAATAGTGGCTATAGCTGAAAATCAGCGCTGAGACTGTCTCTCTCAGGGTCGCAGCATTAAGCTGAGCGAGGGCCGTATTGCGTGTTTGCGACAGATATTCTTCCCATAATGTCTTAATTATAGAATTTTTTATTTCTCTTTGTTGATGTGTCATAGGCATGTAATAAATAAATATAATAAAATAATCTTTATTTCAGACAACTTTTATACCGTCCATATTTAAATTTTCTTTCTTCTTTCTTTCTAAATATGTGTACCTACATTGTGAAATGATAATAAAATTTTATTTGACTAATGGCCGGTTTCTGAGTCCTCAGAAACTAGCCATAAGTTGCATTGAATGAGCTTAATTGGACTAATGGTTATGGAGATGTCAGCCTTTTTATCGTCCCACTGCTGGGCACAGGCCTCCTCGCACACAGAGTAGGATTGAGCAGTACCGTACCGTGAAGTACCGTCATCATCGTGGTAATGAGGCTTTAAAGTTTAACTAGGTACACTGAAAGACATGCTTACGTGACTGTATCTTGTAAATAATTCTATGACGGTTTCAGGCTGCCCGCCCACATCCAATAAATAATCGGTGATCAATTTTTTGTAAGAGTAAAAAACCCCCGACACAAGAACTTAACGTCCCTTGAAAAAGCAAAAAAATAATAAAAGAAACCTAATCTGAAAGTAATTAAGAGTGTATTAATAATTGTAAAAAAAGTACGTCGCGTTGAGGAACCGCTCCTAGAAAGTCGGTCAAAAAATCCTATTAAGAACGTCCTAAAAAATAGGATTTTATAAGGTCTGTAAAGAGCAATCTTATTTACATACATTTGATAATACCTACCTACACATGTAGATACTGAAAACCTCTTGACGTAAATATATTGTTATTATTGAAAACAACACTGGTTAGGTACGTCATGTAACTATATTGTTTGATGTTTGTTTTAAACTTTTCCTTATTAATATTAATTAATACCACGACTTTGATTCGTCTGCACCGATAAGCAACTTACGTACTGTATGTGTATATATGTCACCGGAAAATAACAAGAACCGTAAGTTTATAAATTTACTAGGAAATTTATAAATTTTCGTAAGATTCTAAACGAGAGATGAATTGTATTATTTTACGTCCAAATTTTCGTAAATTTATCAATTTCCGACGTCACACGGTAAATTTATAAACTAACGGATATTTATTCGTAAGATTCTAAATGGTTTGACCAATCACAGAAGCTCTTTTAAATATACGAATCTTGGAAATACGTAAAATAACACACTGCGCTCTGATTGGTCAATGTTCATAGTGGCGAATAATGGCGGCCGCGACGAGGGAGAAGTGACACGTGATAGTCAACCAATCAGATCGCGCGTGGCGTTTGGTTATTGCTTACGTATTATTTTACGAGTCAGTTCAGTAAGTTTATCAATTTACGAAAATGTGGCCGTAAAATAATACAATTTATCTCCCGTTTAGAATCTTACGAAAGTTTATCAATTTCCTAGTAAATTTATAAACTTACGGTTCTTGTTATTTTCCGGTGACATATATAACACAACTTCATTCCTTTTAATCGCTGAAGGAGGTGAAAGTGCTCATGAAACTGAACAACTTTTCCTAAGGAACATAGGCCGAAATATGAAAAATCATATTATTTGGTAATGTGCTCCTAATCCACTTCATTTGAGATCCCACTCGAGAACTGACGCAGCATTATAATTAGCATGGATATGTGCAGTAATCAATATTTATTATTAGTTTATTAATATGATTATTACATTTAATTTATTTTCCTCAGCAATGTAAGTATTAGTTTGTCAGTTTTCCGATGTAGATTTGTTACAAGCGCGCGCGTTGTGAAGACTCAAATACCACCCAATTAGGACGTTTAGTA
>NWSH02000525.1:3878415-3905016 GCA_002382865.2 Heliothis virescens | reverse complement strand
TAAAAGTTTTTTTTTGTTTCTTTTTATGTAATTTTTTTGATCCACCCCCCCCCCCCCCCCCCCCCCCCCCCCCCTTCCCCATTTTCCCCCCCCCCCCCCCCCACACCCCTCGCGTAAGTCAGTGTAGCAATGCGTGTAATTTTTGTCAGTATCTAGATTTTCACTCGGCTCGATTAAAAGCCGTCTAGATAAGTGTCAGTTCCATCGTGAGTGTTGCGATTCCTAGAACGTACACCGAGTCCTTCTCTGCTTTCTTTCAGTGAAAATTTCTGTGATTCATTTACGACCAGTCGCTGTGTAAAAATATAAGCTAGAAGAAACGTGTTATTATTGGTATCCATCGTGACTATAGCTATATTAATCGCAAATTGTTTTGAGGATGTTAATCTTGTTACAGTTTTTTTGTGTTTTCGAGGGAGGCTGCAAAGGACATGAATTTTATCTTATAATTGTACGAGTTACTTTAATTACTGACCCATATATAAACCAATGAGAGAGTTGACATATGGAGTATTAAGAATTTATCGTGTCTGACAACAGTGCATTTGTTCATCTCGACTATCAACTATATATTATACGACTTAAATTAAAAAATATACTTTGACGCTAATTGGTGATGAAAAATCTGCTCACTCGTCATGCCGAGTCTACCTCTAGCAACCGTCCAACACTAAAAGACTCGCGAGAGTTAAAAATGAATAGTATGCCCTTTAAAACTAGTGTTTCTCAAGTTGAGTATAGATTTTTATGTAAAACACCATTTATAAACAAACTGTTTTAAACATTTATAGCTTTATAGAGTGATTAATGATTGATCCTGTGGCGAAATTTCTCTGACACCTTTCTTCAATATACATTTCTAGTGGAACACAAATAGACAACAAGAAAAACAAACCCCACAACCCATGCGCAGCATACTCTTGTAGACTAACAATCAGTGGATACTGTCGCAACGTTCTCATTGCGGGCAAAGCTTTTGACCACCCAATACTGTCAAGATTCAAGATATCACATATATTCTACAAGATACAGTGCAAAGAGTATCATAATCTATACAAACGAACAGAAAATGATTCTTGCAATGATCATATTTAGCACAGCTTTTTTTCCAAACGATATTGTTCTCAACGATTCGATATCTTATGCAGGCGTTGTTACTCGAGCACTTTACGCTACAACACGCATGGCGTAAGCACGACACTGCGGTCTCTCGGCAACGGCGGTTCCCGCATATTCCTTGCTCTAGGATATGAATAAGTCATGTTCACTGAGAAAATGTGGAGATAAATAATTTTTCAAAGCGGAATTCTACAATTCGAGTCTATATCAGCAGAAGTAAATATAAACTAGATAACCGTTGATTATATAATACTTGTTTAATTATAGTTAAAAGTTTACATAGTACACAAAGTAGTCGTGATCGGGTTCCCTATCACAGCTTTCAGCTCACGGCGCAAGATTAGAGAGATACATACTCTATTCAACGTAATATGCCCAGATACTCAGTACAGATCCCCGTAGATTATTCCTTGACCAGAGATAAGTAGTGTAACCAGAAGTATGTTGTACACGGAAAATATACCAACAGCCTCTTACTATTCTCGACATAAATAAATATATTAGTGGAGGTCATCGTTATCAATAGAATAAGAAAATCATACAGCGAGAAATATATCAAATTATTATACAGACGCAAGTTGTAAATGATTACAGACTTTTTGATCATGTTTTCTTTCACTATATAATAGAATATATAATTTCAAGAGACACAGCGAAAAAAATCGTGTTAGAAATATAAAGCAGATACAAGTATAATGTCTATCATTTTTTTAAGTGATTATGAGAACCTCTACTACGTATATCAAGAGTTTGAGCATTGTGACAAATATGATAACATGACTAGAACAACAGCACATACTAGAGATATTACCACAATACTTTGTTACAAATTCTTCCGTAAATTCTTATACCACTCTATATGTACCACAGATAGTGAAGTAAATATTTTTCACAATTTCATCAACAATATGGATACGCCCCATAAATAATTACCACCAGATTCGGAGTATGTCAGAGCACCAGGCTGTCAGTCATGTCTCGCATTGTCTTACTCTATCTATGCTACTAGAGACAACATGTTCTTTCACACACATTAACCAGGATTTACAACACACATGAACAACGCTCTTATGTTTAATCCAGTAGTTTAGATGACAAGTCATTTACAATTTTCAATACCACTATGCAATTCTCGCTCTACAACACCTAATTCATCTCTAGGACGTTAAGCAAGGCACAGAAGTGGCGTCTTGACTTGTAATCTACTGAGACATACTAACCTAAATCATTACCATTATTTGGTGCTATATGGCGACCATACGTATCGAGCTACGACATCACAATACCTCAACTAAACCCTCTACAGTACTAGACATATAATAAGTGATTTGTGGATTGGCTTGATATCATTTATAGAGAGAATGTATTACGCGATTTTAACTGCCATACTCTTCTTATTTCTGAAGATAATAAACGGCAATAATACTCTCTAGATGAAACGAATAATACCAATATCAAAGTTATGAGTGATTACGTTACATTCCATAGTGACATCAAACAATTAGTGAAGATATTTAGTGGTAAATGTTAATTATACGTCAAGAGCTTGCAGTATCTATGTATCTATAGAATCGGATTTCAAAAAATTATGCTCGATAGTTGTAAGATTATCATAAGAAATACACTCAAGACTCCCAGTTCAAATCTACTATAAAAATAAAATATGTCCGAAGAGATAAAATTAAAGTCATAAATCAAACATGTTTGCGCAAGGTAAGACATACCACAAAGTCATCTGAATGTAATTCAATTCTACTGAAAATCTGCAACATTATTAGTCAGAAAGATCTCGCGTTTGTATATCGAGATGAAGTATACTTCGTGACTAGTTAACCACTCTATATACGTATTCTCAAACTTGTAGCATATAAAGGCACATAGATCGATTCAACCAAGTAACAAATGTGCAATCTAATTGGAAGGAGAGCATAGTGCTTATGTACATCATATATATAAAGATTTGAAGTCAAAAGCGTTTCACTCAAGCATAGCCTATTTTCTGAAAGTACATCGCAATCAGCATATATGACTTCCTCGTTTCAGCTACACTTATCGCATCATCTCGCGTCAAATTATCTGTAGAAAGTAATAGTAGGTTCCGGTTTCAATTCCTATACATCTAGCACTAGAATAAATTACGCTTTACTGATGCTAATTTATGTAAATTCTTTTCATTAGAAATGATTCTCACTATCTGACTTAACTTAAATCCGAGGGTGAGCTGACCTGCGATCTGCGTCCGTCGTGTCAAATTGCCCGTCTCGACTGTGGAGTAAAAATATAGTAGGTAGGAATAGGATGCAAGAGGGCTCGTCTCCAAATATAGTGCCAATATCATATTGACCGTATGACAATATGTAGATCGGAGCGCCTAGAATGCGGCTCAAAGACTATCTCCTCGAGAGATAAGCAGGTTAGATGCGCCGGAATTGTGCCGATTAAGAACTCTCGCACTTAGTTCACTGACTCTATCCTTATATCTACTCATATTATATGGACATTCTCCGGTAGCCATTGCGTAAAGTCTACTCTTGTCAACAAGCCAACAAAGCGATTTTGGATTCCACCCGCTTAGACCCTTACTTATACAGGCGCAGTTTTCACTAAACCAACATCTTCTAAAGAGCATTAGTACCTAGTTATTTTTATTCGTACTTAACCAAGAAGGTCACAATTAGCAATCCAATCGTAAAACTACATTACCTCTATGGATACAATGAACACATGATTCATATTTGGTTCGGTTATGTTAATGTTAGAACGAGCTAGGTAGCAGGCAGACGATTTATATATTACGAGCAGTGTTCCGCCCATGTCTGCGGCACAAAGTTGTCACTTACGTGACCGAGTAGTTGTCAACACGATTAACAGGAGATATAACGCAAGAATATAATTCGCCTGAAACAAATGTATTAAAGATCGAATTCAACTGCTTCTTTTCATATCGTATACTTAAAATTATAAACTGGTAAGAGTTTGTTTGTGTTGATAACCATCGCTAATCTCGGAAGATATCCGATTATGAGATTAAATTATTTCTAATGTTATGAGTGAAGCCCAGTTTTATCGAGAGTAGAGAGCCATGTATGGCAACATTATATGCTGGGTTCGAGCTGCGCAGTAGTTCCCACGAGATGACGCGTGGAACCATTGTGCGAAGCTAGGTGTGCTAGAACAAACCACGTTAATATAAAATGTATGATATCTATAATTAAAGTTTAATTTTAGTAACATATAAAAGCCTAGATAATTATAACATGCCGTTATGTATTACTATACTTCAAGTCCTCTCAAGTGAGCTTAGCTTCTAGCGCTGATATAAATATTTCGATGATGAGAAACGAAACGTCACAAAAGTATGAATCCAAAAGTATTTAGTGAAAAACGAGATTCGTCTTAATATATATACCGTCGTTTAACTTGAGTTGAAAAGAAAGAACTGGTTTGAAGTAGAAAGTAAATAATCTCGTTACCAAATAGAATGTTCCTGTTGGGCTGATATATTTAAAGTGGATCCAGACATTGCGAGCCTTCGCAACGAACTTGAAAAATGAACAACGAATGTCATCGTCGAGTATTGACGGACTGCAGCTCTTTTGTAATATAAATGAAAGTGTGCGAGGCGAAAATTTCTGTTCGCAGCGCAGTTCGTTTGTATCTCGCCAGTCTTTGATAACGAGCTTAATAACACACTTACAAATTTCGTGATATAGATATAGGAATGTGATATAAATTGACACAAATTTATGTAAATCATCTACCGTAAGTTAAACCATCCTGCGCCTCTTTTAGCATCACATCAATACAGAATGGTTGCTTCGAATGCTTTTTCCAACTACTCGTGAATGCATTGCGTAGATCTAAACTCTTACTCAAGAGAAGATTACACTCTTATCTGATAAAAGCCATAAGCTTTTAGTCTAAAAATCTTGACACATCAGATTCTAGTCCGAGGAGCTCATCTATACAAATTTAGATTAACAGCTGAAAGAAGCTCTTTATTCCATTTGTATTTGATTGATCGTCACTAATTCAGGAAACCTTACTTCCGATATAGTGAACTAGAACTCTATAAAAATAATAATACCGTATGTGCTCATGTGTCAAGGCAAGAACTATCGGAGGGCCGTCACTAATCCTATCTTTAGTCAATATCAACGAGGACCCGTAGCACACACACGCTGGCAGAAGCAGTGAACGATCATAATCATTAGATATGAGACATAGCAATAGGTCTGAATCATTAACAACATATCTCGGTTACGGCCAGTTCAACTCGGTATCCAGAGTACCGACTATAAAAGTATGAGAGAGCTATCATTTATGTTTACTTCTAAAATAGAATCTGCGCACCTAAACAATAGGCCAATAGAATGCTGACTTTAGTCGAGTTGCAATGGCTTGATCGTGTTTTTATATCAGAATATGATCATATAAGCATGCAAACAAAAATTGGCTTACCTTGGTGTAGATATGTTACTATCTAAAGACTATGATTCGAAATTCACTCTCCCAAGGTACTCTCTGCGTGTACAAACAAAACCCTGGCACTATATCAACAGTTTGATCATGCCATACTAGTTTTATGTACTTCACGCCAATTCCGATTCATACGAATTTCCTGTAGAGTAGTAATGTTCGCACCAACAAAGGTATTCTCGTTATGGTAGGACGATTACTGGATTGCTTCCAGCCGACTAATTCATCTTTTAATTTGTAGATCAAGGCACTAGCCCTAACATAGCGCACTTTGTTACTTTTGTACAACGTGTTACAGTAATGTTTTACCTGATGATGTAACATATGCGACGTACAATTACGCCGTATCTGAATCGCAAGCTTCGATAGTTTTCAGCTACATCTCATTTGGCGAGCAGTGTCATCCTCTATTCTAAGCCTCGCATTATGCTGGGTTGCGTGTTGTATGTTAAGAGATTGCCCGCAAGGATGAAAATGTGCGATGATAAAACAAAGTCAAAGATTAGCTTTTGTAGCATACGTTATCATTGAGTAAAAAATTGTCTTCGCTATGCGGTGAGTGTTTAACATCTGTCGTAGTAATACGGTCACGATCTATACCACGATAATCAGCCTAGGAGTATTGTGGAAATGTTGTCCTAAGGATAAAATAATTAAGTGATTGCTGGAATATGGGGTGTATCATTACAAAGGAAGGATGACGATCTCTGTGTCTAATAGCTCACACTACATGTTAGTGCACCAATGTTTATGAACTTCAGGAATGTCATTGCGTGAACTGTACGAGAAAACCTATGTATGGCTGGACTTGTACACTACATCGTCCTTATATTTGAGAACAGCTCTGCTGTGTGTATTTTTGTGACCACTAGCATATGAGCAATCGGCATCGCTATATGATTTTTAGTACATTAAGTTAGCATAATAGTACCATATATAGATGGCGTAAACAATATGCATAGACGATAATAATGCTCTGTTCTAGTTGTGCATGGAGACAATAATTGTATGAGATATCCATAGACACTTAAATATTCCGATAAATAAAATGTCATGATAGCAAGCACTGCAAACTGACTTAAAGTCAGCTTCTAGTTAGTGAACACCTTAAATTCAGTATAATGAGACAGTTTATTTTTACAAAAGTTACACTTCAAATAAATATACATTCATTAACTTTTATGTCGTTCCTTAATATTATTCTAGAAACTTCGACGGATTTTGTAGTAAATATATGAAAAATATAAAATAATTTTGTGATTTGTGTGAATACTCGTTTTACGCTAACAGTATGTGTTCGTCTATTAATCTCAATTAGGTTTTAATTTATGGCTCCTAACAATTTTATAAATGATTGTATGGATGATTTACTAGCTTCTGCACCCGGTTTCAGTCCACTCCTTGAGTCGCTTCAGAAAGAGAACGTCTCTGTTTAGAATCCAAATACAAAGTTTTTAGAGCCTATAATAGTTCTAATCCTTGATATAGATATTTATGTAACTCAATACTCTGACTGGAAATTAACAAGGAAAATTTTCACTTCATTCGGACTCCATGTAATTCCATAATATGCTTATAAGCTCAAATCATAAAACCTAAATATAATATCAATACCTCAGACATGCATTTTAGTCTATATCGGAGTAACTATATATGATGTAATTATGAATTAATATAGCATAATTTGTATACTGAAGACGAGACTATTCCTACTCATACTTCTTTATGAGCAAAACTTTTGACTAAGATGAGCGTATGTGAGGCGACTGTTTCTAGCGAGGCAAGTCTTGGTCATACTTAATGCGACAGCTGTGCGAACGTCAGTTTCGTTACCAGGGTGATAGCGGAAGAAATTCGAAGTCAACCAATTTTTGTATTGACTGACTAAGAGGGAAGGGGGGGGTATGTATACACCTACTCGTAGATGTTAGCTATTTGTCTCTATCGTGATCATGTGGAAGTAGGTCACTCGCTCTCTGCATAAAATCTTTTTACCGAATAGTACAATGTTCTAAAAAGTCGTGTGTTTTAAGCCGTATTCAGACTGCGAGGCACCGCGCCGCGGTATCGGCAATAATACTAAATCGATGCTCAAATCAATCATACTCATGATCACGCATGGTACGCTCATCTCAAATAGAATATTGTAAAAGATTAAGATTGTTAAACAGATCGAGATTCGTTCCGCAGTGCTTCATACAAACCATACGACAGTCAAAGCAAAAACAATCGATGTATACACCATAAATTTTTTTGATCATGTCTGTCTGATTCTTCTCAGGTCTGCAATCTAGTGCTGTATTGACAGTGCTACTGATATTCGAGAGCTCAAAACTTTAACTAGAAGACATCGGATTTTGAGTGTTAAATCTCTAAATTATTATATCGAGCTATCTCGTTACTTTGTACTATAACAACTTCAAGGCTATGTTTTTTTCTATGCACTAATTCGACTGTTTAATGATACTTTGTTCATAGTTAAATTATAAGTTAAATCATCAGAAGATGATTGTGTCGTGTAAAATTCTAGCTACTAGAGACTATGAAGGAGAATCATCAACTGTATCAGACTTGTCAGATAAAGTATCTTATTCGTAACTTGATAAATAATGTTAACATAATCTTTCTCCATTTGGATAGAAGATATTATAATATATATTATCGCTGTTATATACTTTTGAACAACAACTAGCCTTGTCCCCGCTCAGACAGGTGTCCAACTCACAGACAGTTTACGCGTGTAGAACTAAGTTCTTCGTATTGGAGCACACCGCTCCGTTAGAGCTATGACCTTTATACGCCAATACCTGAAAATGGTATAAAATTAACCTAATACTTACACCAATAATTTTATTCACTAAAGATCCGTGCTCCAGTACTTTTCGTGAAGGATTACCTGTATTTTAAGCGATAGAAGCATATGTTCAAGATACAAAACTAAAAATAACTCTTCAGTACATTACTATATTTATAAAACTGGGAAGAGAGAATATAATAAGATAGACCAAAAGAAAACCCAAGGTTTAAAATCCGAGTATCTTAATACTATCTTTGTCTTTTCTTATGCCCCTTAATATCTATCCGCTCCTTAGTTTGTACTCCTGTAATCTTTGATCACATTGAATCGGCAACTGTCCGGACTTGCGTCGACGGATGGCGTAAATATCTAGCAGATATTAATATTCTTCTGCTGTACTTTTTTCCTCAGTTTCTCACCTTATATAGATTAATGAATTTATGTCCATTGAACTTAATTATTTTAGCTTTACGATTTCGTGTCATTGCTTAATATCAGGTGACCTCTTTGTAAAAGTACCCAGATAAAAACAATACACAATAAACGGTATAAGAGAGTCAAAAAAAAAGCTTTCTAGAGAGTTAGCGTATAACAAGCTTAACATTTTCATCGATTCTGAGCTTCCATGTATATATAACTGACAAGAGTGGTCCAAGTGGACCCAAAAATATAGGCTATATTGTGGAGTCTTTAACACACACCTCCCTTTACACACACTCTGGCTCCACGCAGAGAAACTACGAAACTATGGCAAAAATCGCTCCTCATCGAGTCCTAAACAAATCCTAATATGTCTGGTCGTAATCGAAAGATCTGGCACCATGAATTCTCGATAGACAGCACCAAATTGTCTGTCATCGAATCACCTTCAAAACTGACGGCTACAGTTCAGTACTATAATACGTTGACACCGAACAGCGTCTTATCTTATTTCCCCCCTCACAGACTTGCCATGTCTAATGCCTTTCTACCATTAAAATAAAATGAGACCCTAATAAAGATTAGCGCAGAATGAGACGCGACACTATTATGTACACCTAGCCAGGTGAGACAGAAGAGAATCGGCGCGAAAGGTTTCATCGAGATAAAGTCACATCCTATGATAGTTTTGGCCCAGCACCCGACTATTTACGTAAAGATCCAACGAGCGACAGAGCAGATACATACGAGAAGTCGAGTCAAGATACAGAGACCATAACAAAGCAGCTATGTACCAGGGACAACCGAGAATAAAATGTTCTTTCGTTATTACAAACTCAATAATGTGCTGCCTGACGTCTGATTCAGCATTGGTAGATGGACGACAAAACAGTGGCCCATCATATGATTATCTGATTACTAGCAAAACTAATCAATTAATACAAGACAACAGGTTTTAGCAATATTATCCTTCTATTCCGAAATCATTATTATTACTTCCTTCATCTGCCAATTTATCTTTGGTCGTATATGAGATGTTTTGCATTCCCTGAGATCGCGTTCTGATCTTATAGAAGAGAGCTAATAATTGCACTGCCACAGATACTAATACCATGATACGACACCGAATGGTAATATTAATGACAGCTAATATCATGTAACACACACTCTGTTCAGATGAATCAACGTAACAGTGTAATCGATGAGTGTCGTGCCAGTCGGCTAGACGCAAGCCACAGTCCGAGCGTCGCGTTATCGGACCACATGTTATATAATATCTGTGCATAGTTCAAACAACAATATGTAATGAGATAAATATTATTGCCTTGTTGCTAAATGTTACATACATCACGTATATACATGAATTACCAATCATTATTGAGGCTGTTATAACACCACAGTAACAATATTAGAATGCTAATATAATGCTAGTCATATTAATTAAGTTTTTGAGCTGTAGCAATAATTTTAAATTAAACTAAGAGAGAAGATATCATGTAGAGAGTCAATCTAGCAAAGAACACGTTATAAAATAACGTTCAATTACTGTTATATATATATCAGAAATTTTATAACCTAGATAGAACCAATCTAGCTACTCATATCAAGTTAATCAAAACAAATAAATAAACACAGTTTATTATCTTATATTTATGTTAATATTATACTCTAATGGAAATTAGGTCCAAGGTTGTATTACCATAAGACAATATGCATAACGTTTATATTAAATTGGATTAATTTAACATAGATATACAAATTCACCTGCGGTACGTCAAGGAATAATATACTATCTGCGTTCTATTAACTAACATAGCTATATATTCGGAAAGACATAAGCTATAAAGGTTATTGAAATATTATAATTCCATATCTATTTATAATTGTTACTACCAAAATTACATCCTCTCGACCTAACTATTGAACCAATAACCAAGAATCGTATTCTTTTTTAGTCTTATATAAACATTCTGAGAGTGTATGTGATACTTGTCTAAAATTATAACTAATTTTTGTGAACGAACGATCGAAGACAATAGGTATCTATCATAAGGCCACAATAAATCTCTGTACAATATGAGAAATTCCATTTAACTTACGATATGAGAGTATCCTCCATACATATTGATCCTTTGCGAATTAGATTATTGAAGATAATCCAGTGCATGTCATGACACACAGAGAATATTTATAGCGTAAATAATATTAACTAAGATAATATAACGACGTGTCTCGAATATGTCGATCCCTATCAGTCAAGCTCTTTCCTCAATTAAATTAAGCCGCATCAGCAGGGACTGCAGTGACCGGACAATTAAGTGACTACTACACAATAGACTCAATCTGCAGACAAAACAGATATTGCACCCATCCACGTAAAATACACTCTAATTATACACAGACGTGTATGTAGATATTCTGTCTCTGGACAAAATATATACCACGACACAGGAGAAGACAATGCGGTCACTATTGCTCATTAATATATACTATAAATATATAATATTCCGCTTTTAATTTTATTTATAGGTACACGATGTAAGTAATAATTATTTACTATTCTAATGTCATGATCAATTCGAAGCTATCCAGGTGGCATATCAATAATAGCACGCCTATGCGCGTGCTAATAAGTGAGTGCTATCCGATGATGCCAATATCGTAGCTCACGCGTGCATGCTGCGGTCGCATAATACATCCTGAAACGTTCACGTGGTATTTACTCAACTCCACAGTACACCCTATCTCGTGTCACTGTACATAAAAGCAGAGCGAGCTAATGTCAAGAAACTAGCCTGTACAATCAAATAATGAAGAAGGACAAAGGCTCCATCAATTCAGAAACTATACCGTCTAAAAACGATTTTTGAGATCATATGCACTCGCGGCTGGGTGAGTTTTTTACTGCCACCGAACTTAATTTAAACTCTCACCGAACTATCTATCAAATAAAGCTCATTTCACCACGGTATCCATACAACGAGTGGTAGTACACTCGCGGATTTTTTAAGTCCCGACATCAATGTCATCTTAATCGCGCGGGGTTTGGTCCGCAGTATCGTCACAATAGATTACCCGTCCACATAATAAGGTTATGTAATTATAAGCATGAGCTTGCTTCATGACATCGAAGTCCGACGACAATTATTGGAAAATTGTGATCAAATTCCAGATCATATATACATGTTATCTCTATTACGTAAAATGACTAGTAGTCGACGAACTCACTTTGAGAGTATATTTGAATGTGATTTAGTTTTCTAGAAACAATATACTGCGCATTGTGCGATCACTAATAAGAGACATTAAATACGCTCTATATACCCGAACGTATACATACACTGTAGATACTCGTGGCTTGTGTCGTGAACCAAACAAAATGCCTGAATCTTAGACATGAGCGGAATGATTTCTGTTAAACACTTCCTACTCCTAAAATAAAATCGACACATAACAGAATATTACTGTGAATGATAAGAAGAGAACACACATTTGTCAATTAATAAAAAGAGTACTCATAACATATCATGCTTAACAAAATTAAGTTACAAATAATACCCTGAAGAGACTAAGAAATCTTCTATTCAAAATAGCCTGCATTATAAATAAAAACAGTAAAGGCAATCATATCTGTCGCGTAAAATACCATTTGATTATATTTATCATCGAATATAATATCGTCGTTAACAAAATCACTCGCTCATAGATAAACGTGATGGAAATGATTAATCATGGTACCGAGATCTTCTATCTCACATATGCAAGCGTGAACAACATAAAATAATTAATAAACGTGTTTTTATTCGATCAAATATAATGTCACTCGAACGATTCGATAGAATAACCCGTATCTTTATAAATACACATGACTCTTTGGTACTTTCAATTCGATTCTGCGCCTAATCAAAATAATAACCTATAATCAAAATTTTCACCATACTATCTGCAAACAAATAAAATGGAATGTACAATCTCGCATGGACACTGCAATACGTGCGAAATGGCAAGGGAAGGGACAGTATATCATACTATAGTAGAAAATTCACACATCATAATATAACAAACAGGAATATCTGCTGAAAGACAAAGCGAACCGGATACCGTTACTGCAATACAGTCAACTACTCTCACGAATGGAAACGGTTATAGCTCTCTAAAAGCTCTTAGATACTCCGGATCCTCCGCGCGAGTAGCACGAGATATAGCTACAAGGAGGGCAAAATTGTCTAATAAACTCACTCATGCCATGTGTAGAATACAAAGCAAGCAATAATCAGCTATTCAAGAAGAAACTACAAGAAGAACGATAACATTAGGCAAAATTCCACAAAAATAACACCACACTACCGACCTACACTCAAAAAATAATGTAATACACATGCAAACACGACTTGGCACTAAAGAGCTCAAATATAGACAACTGTGCACAAAGGTACTATATTAGTCGGTACGTCTAGCACGGAGCGTCTGCTGGCTGTTTTATTTTCGCACCACCCAACTTATCCACTAGTGACCATGTGAAAGGTCTATTAATTAATCATCCTGTTCAGTGATAATTTATATGTGAAGAGGCGATTTCGTATATATATTAATTAAAATCAAGTTTATCTATTTATCGCTTATTCCACTATCGGAGTCTAAAACTACTAATCCAATCATATACCAATATCCATGACCCACCCATCTACTCACAATCACGTGTTCAATCTGCATCCGTTGAATAGTAGTATCGGAACATAGAAAAAAGCGTATCGAAATTTAGAAGTATCTCTCAGGATCTTCATCACTAGAGTATGCCCGCATATCAGATCCTGACCTGTGACAATGGACCCAACTGCGAGTATACTCTTCATATAAAGAAAGAATATTTCCAAATCGGTCCAGGCGTCTTCGAGAAATCGAGAACAAAGAAAAAAAAAAACATAAAAAAAATAAAAATAAAAAAAAACGCACTTGAGAACTCCTCCTTTTTTTTTGAAGATGCAGATATCAACAAGATCGTCGCCGATTGTTACTCAGAGCAGTCTAGTTATATATCCACGTCAAGACGCCGTCAGGCGATTGGAAAAACTCTGACACTAGCTTGTCAGGTGATTAAACCTGCAGCTCACTCGATAAAGAAGATTATACAAAATTAATTTTGTAGCTATCTTCTCCTCTTCCTCGTCTCTGTCGATAGAGCCCTGCTCTTCTCCATCTTTTTACCTAAGTTAATGGGGGATCTACCGCCAAATAGCAAAAACATTTCTGTTCCATTCCTCTCGTTCAGTCGTAGCTACTAACATCCACTCCGGTTTTATTTATGTCATCTTCAGAAAGCCATTCATCTTTTCTTGGCTCTCTCCTCTCCATCCATTCATACTAATACCCACTTTCTACTTATTGTTACACACATTTGTCATGCACTCACATTGTCTCATGCCATACCAACAAAGGCTTGATCTTTATTCTAAGGACTTTGCCGAGAATCATTCGATTTGGTATGAAAATAGACATATTCCTGAAGTATATTCTAATAATAAAAAAATATCCCAAGTATGAGAAAAGCTTTTAAAAAAGCGTAAGGTACTATCATTACCTACTTGAAAATAACATAAAGAAAAATAACATGAAACTCAATACGAACCTAAACATGATTTGTCTGTGGCTTTCATTAAATATTGTGATTACCACACTCTATTTCACGAACGAAAACCAGAGCTAATAAATTAATGATTGAGTCCTTACACCACTGTGCGTGTTTCGCGACACGTGCAATGTTCAGTGCACACAAAGCTTTGGCCATCACTAACAGGTAAAGATCGTGCACAGTGCATTTAGAAGGAAAACACATAGTTCACAGTAGCTGTACTTACATACTCGTAATATTATTTATGCAAAATAGTTGATCGGTATCGCGCATGCATCCGCACCCCCCTGACCGTTGCTATGGTACAGCTCAGCTCAACGCATCCCCGGGGCCTGGCCATCGCAGGTTTATTTCATTAAATTCAATGTAACCATGCGAGCTACTATGTTCCGTATCGATTTTAATACGTATGGTAGTTATGATTATGTATGTTTGCGTCGCCCTATTATAAGCCTAGAGATTCAATTGAGAAGTCAGTCTAAAAATTTTTATGCCTTTGCAGGCTCTTCCACCAGACGACTTCAACGGTCAAAAAGGGTCTGTATCCCTTATAGAAGAACTGTGGCGAGAACTTCATGAACATTCTTTTCAAAAAAATATTTTTTTACCAAATACTTGTTGCAATGATAAAATTAAAAGAGATAAGTCTTTGTACTGAGGGAAAGGGCTTTAACAATGTGAAATTAATAAATCCAAGAACTTTGGACACGTTAGTCAGGCCCAGGCTTTCTTTTATCACTGAACACAAGCTGATGTCAGAGTTTTGCCAAATTACGCCTGACGCCTAAGTCCTCAATCCCAAACATTGTTATACCTACACTTAGTTTTTTTTTAGATATCGATGGAAAATCATCAGTATGACCCTCCCGCTGTGTGTGACAGCGGAAGGAGTGACAACCTTTACTACTAAAACCACCCTGTCCTTCGGAGCCCTTTGTGTTGCCAGGCCCGAGTCTTTCGAAACAACCCGCAGCCCGACCTGCACTTAGTTGCGCATTAAAGATTTATTTGATTTTAGCACGATACTGTAGTAGATAGTAATCGGTAGATTACTTTAGTACAATGTAGTTATTCAACGAAGTATAGTTGGGCATATATAAAGAGTCTCCGCCAATCAATCGACGCGAATCGGATTAAGCAAAGTGGTTATCAACACCGCTACTTGACTTAAAACATAAATTGTGGCGGCTGTGTAAAATTCCTGGTCGAAAATGTGGGGACCCTTAAGCGTAACAAAAATATTCAATAAATGCCTCCAAATATAATTATAATAATAATCTCCTAAAACTCTAAAAACATATTTTATGTAAGTATCCATGATAACTCAAACGCAAAATTATTTCATTTGTTTTCCTCAATAGGAAGTGTGCAAAAAAGAAACCAGTGCTGAATGGGTAATAATTGCTTTGCCAATGACCATCACCCACATCGATAACCCATGATTATTTTTAGATATTATGGTTTTCCTTTCAATTATTATTGCTATGTTTTAGTTTACGTATGCTGTAATAACCTTCACTAAATATTCACACATCGAAAAAAATTTAAGATGTATTTTTCATGCGGACATTTTCTTATTGATTTTCAAGAACTGTATTCTCCAAGGAAAATGATCGCGTACTAGAAAAAAAGAAAACCAGCAGAATTATAGGTTCAAGATTCTAGTTTTGAGGATCTATCCTTGATTCTTTTTTTAAATCTCTAGTTTTAGGAAATAACACTAAGAAAATCAACTAAAGAAAAAAATTACAAATTTTTTCTCAACTTTGCGAAAAGCTTACAAGTTCATAAAAAGTTTTTTTTCTTTATCTCACTCCAAATAGCTGTTTTTGAAAATTTTAATGGCGTTTCATTTATGTAACCGGTTATTTTGTACGGACATGAATTTTCCCAAGGAATTGTCGTCAACTTCATATAGCAAAATTTTCTTCGATTCACAATTGTTTAATCATGACTCACACTGTGTAATTGAGATAATTTGAGATCAGAAAATAACCTACTATGTAGAGTTTTGAATCTACACAAAATTTCTAATAAGAAACCAATGGATAGATTGCATGGTGTACAACTTTTTTTTGGAGTATTAATTACTCATATCGTATGAATGAAAAAAGGTCAATTGAAAAGGAATGCGTCAAAAAACTTTTTACAAAAAAACAAAACCGACTTCACAAAAATACACTGAAAGGGATAAAATAAAACTTTTCACATGGCTCTAGAAGTCGGTGGCAAAATAAACACAGTCAACAGACCTGCAGACACCGACTTCTAGAGCCATGTGAAAAGTTTTATTTTATCCCTTTCAGTGTATTTTTGTGAAGTCGGTTTTGTTTTTTTGTAAAAAGTTTTTTTTTGTTTCTTTTTATGTAATTTTCTTGATCCAGATGGCAGCGTTATTTTGTCTATATCTGTTCACGATAAGGCGTCTAGAAAATGGTCAAGTTCCATCGTGAGTGTGCGATTCCAGAACGGTACCCGGTTCTTGCTTTCTTTCAGAAATTCTGTTTTTATTATGTGTATTTAAATATGTGTATTTGTCCTTTCTTGCCCATGCATTTAATGTGTTTGATGTAATTCCATTTTATTTTGTTTTCGAGGTCTGGAAAATTTATAAGGTATTATTTATTAGGGCACTATAATAACCAATTAAAGTACAAAGAGTATTGAATTTATTAAGTTCGGTATCATCAGGCATACTTATATTAAACTTATTAAATATTTTTGTAAGTGATTGGGATGACATTGTCATATACATCCAACATTTTCTTATACGTAAACTTGTAAAATATGTTGTACATTAACAATGTTTCCATGAGATGTATGATTTTTTGTTAAACACATTTTAAACAACTGTTTAACATTTTTTAACTTAAAGCTGATAATATTTACCTGCGTATTCTCTCTGATATCTTCTCAATAACATTTCTGTTGCGTAGAAATAGGACAACGAAAACAACCCCCAACAGCCAGGTATTTGTAGACACAATAGGGTGAATGTCGTAGTTCCATAGCGCATAGCTTTTGACGCAAGCCACTATTGTCAGAAATATCATCAATTTCACGTACTGTGCAAGTCTATAAATAAAAAAAAAATGTCTAATGAATGATTTTGCCATTTTTTTCCAAAATTGTCTCACTTCGAGTCATGAAGCGTTGCTTAACCTTATGATCGATAACCCATGCGGGCCGCACGGGTTCTCGGCACACGCGTCCCGAGGTAACATCTTTCCGAAATGGGAAATAATTTTTCAAATCGGTTCATTAGTTTCGGAGCATTCACAGAGGAATAAAAAATCGTTTTATTATTTTTAAGTAGATAAGTTTTACCTTTCCAAGTTTTGTTTACGGTTCTTTATATTACAGCCTGTAGTTATAGGCAAATGGGTAGTAGATCCCCAACTTTCAGACTTAATAGCAAACCAGCAGACGTAGATATTGAACAGAGATAATATTGTACCAGGAGTGTACACGTATACCAACAGCTCGAAATCTGAAAATAAATAAACATTTGGATCGTTACTTAAAATAAAATAAAAGCGGAAAATATATAATTAAAGACCAAGGTGCAGTTTCTTTTCTAAGAAATTATTTTCAGAACAGAAAAAAACGTTTTAAAATTATGTCTAATTTTATCATTTTTTAAGTGATTAGGTAGACCTACTCGTATATCAAATGGTAACATATGTAAGTACAGACAACAGCACATCAAGTTACCACAATCTGTCAAACTTCTGCGATAGATTTTCAACCTTATTACAGTAGTGGAAGGTTTATATTCGATTGGAAAAATTTCACAGATTCGTGTATGTTGACCTGCTGTCGTCTGTCTACAAGTTTAATTTTAAAAGTAAACAGATGTTTTAATTAAGAAATACGAACGTTTATCTTGTCATAGTTAGTAAAATATTAATTTTACCTTTGCAAGTTCCCAAACTATTTAGTTTAGGAGTTATAAGCCAAGGCACAGAAGTGGCGTCTGTGTATTCAAATATAACTATACATATTGTCATAACAAATGGTACACCAAATCCATATAAAATATACTTCATAAAAAGTTTGTTTGTTGATATTGTAGAGTTAAGAGGTTCTGCATTTTTATTTCTGAAAATAACAAAATGAGAAAATTATAAAGTGTTATTTATTGACATAAGAAAGATTATATAATCAAACGGCGTGACAGACAAATATGGCAAAATTCTGATATTGAACAATTACTCAAGCAGTCAATTACAAAATAATTTCCAAAATAAATAAAGGCAGACAAAAAGTGGCAGGGAGACACACTATTCATCTGATTATTAAGTTCATGAAAACTCATATATAAAGTATTGTGTAAAATGAAGTAATTCGTAATTACCTCAAAGATCTCCAAACGTCATAGAACATAACATTCAACCAAGTAAAAATGGCCAGATTGAAGAAGTAGTGCAATGATTCTGAAATAAGATATGAATCAAGTTTCATCAAGATTATTTTGCTAGTACATCTACATAATACTGCCTCGTTGGTCTAGTGGTCACTAAGGGCAATTATTGTGTATAGGGTTTCAATTCCTAGGTTGCCTGAAATCGCTTTACGTGTTTTATTAACTTTTCATAAAGCAACCCGCAGTCTGGGACTTACGTAAATGTGGGTGCTGCGCCTGATCTCTCCGGTCGTGTCAAATTGCCGGTCCATCTGGATATGATAGTAGGTAAGGGAATAGAGAGTGCAAGAGGGGCCGCAAAAATGCTTCTACACTATAATATGTTAGACGCAAATGGCTGACTTCCTTCGAGAACAGTTGCCCTATCCGAAAATCGCTTTGGACTGAGATTCGAGCCAAGTTCTAGTCTCCGGACTGATTTGTAAAGTTTTTTAAAACCCACAAAGCGATTTTGGGTCACCTTAGGACCCTACTTATAACAGGCGCGATTTACGACCACAGAATTTTTTTAATTAGTACCTATGTATTTTTATTCGTACTTACCAAAGAAGGTCACAATAGCAATCCAATCGTAAACTACAATAGTACAATGACCATATTCTATGAATGTTAGAACTAGGAAGCAGCAGACGATTATTTTCAGCAGTTTTCCGCCCATGTCTCGCAAGTGCGACAGTGCCGAGTAAGTGATCAACACGATTAACAGGAGTATAACGCATAATATTAAGGCTGAAACAAATGTTAAAAATCAATTTACTGCTTCTTTGTCATATCTATACTTAAAATTATAAAGCTGAAGAGTTTGTTTGTTTGAACACGCTAATCTCAGGAAGTACTGATCCGATTTGAAAAATTATTTCAGTGTTAGATAGCCCATTTATCGAGGAAGGCTATAGGCTACTTTATCCGGGTGCGCGCAGTAGTTCCCACGGGAAAGCGGGTGGAACCGCTGGCGGAAGCTAGTGTGTTAATAAACAAACCAATATATACTATCTATAATTAAAGTTTAATTTTAGTAACATATAAAAGTTATCATAAAATAACTATGCCGTTTATTAACTGACTTCAAGTCTCTAGTAGCTAGCTTCTAAGCGCAAAAATATTTGATGATAAAAAAACGTACAAAATGAACAAAGTATAAGGTGAAACGAGTGTTTAAAAATAACGCGTATTTGGAAAAAAACGGTTTTATAAAAAATCTTCGTCAAATGAAATGTTCCTTTGGGCTGATATATTTAAAGGTGGATCCAGACATTGCGAGGCCTGCGCAACGAACGATGAACAACGAATGCATCGGCTTGACGCGTGCGTGTAATATAATTGGGTCGAGGCTTCGTCCGCGGCGCGTGCCTCGCAGTCTGGATACGGCTTAAAAACACACTTACCAAATTTTCGGTAAAAAGTATAATGGAAACCTGAATAAGTGACCAAATTAGTAACATCTACGAAGTAAACCACCCTTCCCTCTTTAGTCACGTCAATACAAAATTGGTTGACTTCGAATTTTTTCCACCTGTTGAATGCATTTCGCAGCTCTCCATAAAGAATTCCCTCCTGAAAAGCCATAAACTTTTAGTCAAAAAGTTTGCATCGTTTGATCGGGCTCATCTATACAAATATTATAAAGCTGAAGAGTTTGTTTGTTTATTTGTTTGATCGCGCTAATCTCAGGAACTACTGGTCCGATTTGAAAAATTCTTTTAATATAAGATAGCCCATTTATCAAGGAAGACTATAGGCTACTTTTTGGTCACGGGACGCGGGTGAAACCGCTGGCAGAAGCTAGTAAATCATAATCATTATAGGCATAAATGGTAATGCGCACATTACAACAATGGTATCCCGTCGGTATCAGACCGACTAAAAAGTTTGAGTAGATTTATGTTTACTTCTAAAATAAACTGCCAATAACCAATAGGCCAACTAGAAGCTGACTTTAGTCAGTTTGCAGTGTGCTTATGCTTTTTTATGATCGAATATTGTCATAAACATGCAAACAAAAAATGCTTACCTTGGTGAGATATGGTACTAAAAAGCTTGTCAAATTCATCATTCCATATTGTTGGTACAAAAATAAACCCGGCACTATATCAAAGGCAGTTTGATCAGCCATACTAGTTTTTGTTACTTCACGCAATTCCGAGTCATAAATTGGTAGAGTAGTATTTGACACATATTCTTTTGTAGAAATACATCTTCCAGCAATAATTATTTTATCCTTAGGACAACATTTCCAAATACACGTTTTATCTTTATTGTTACAGTATTTACTGATGTTAACACTCGATGAGCGAACTTCTATTGAACGAAAGCTTATGTTTTCCACTTTCATTTGGCGAGCCACAAGTAAAGACAAACTGTAGTCGGCGACATATTGTTTAACATGAATAACAAGGATAATCGTTATTGTGAGGACAAGTTGTTTCATTATGACGGTTATTCTAATACTAACCATAAGTCAAGTAAGGCTAGATGACTTGGGAATTATTAGTACGTCATTGTAGGTCTCTATGCTAAATTTCGAACCATGCATTTGTCAAGTAATAACTTTATATTAAGTAGCCCCGTTATATTATCATTTTTTTTAAATTAATTTACGCTCGAGGACCATTTTTTGGATGCACTTTATTAGTTTAGTTAGTCTTAAGTTGTATATGTATATATATGTATAAGAAGTCTTTATTAATTTCAGTTACAATAAGAAATAGTGGCTATCGCTGAAAATCAGCGCTGAGACTCTGTCTCTCTCAGGGTCGCAGCCACAGAACAGATAAATTATATGTACTGTGGTCGCAGCATTAAGCTGAGCGAGGGCCGTATTGCGTGTTTGCGACGGATATTCTTCCCATAATGTCTTAATTATAGATTTTATTTGACTAAGTTGCATTGAATGAGCTCAATTGGACTAATGGTTATGGAGATGTCTTGCCTTTTCGTCGTCTCACTGTTGGGCACAGGCCTCCTCTCACACAGAGTAGGATTAATCATCATCATCGTGGTAATAAGAGGCTTTAAAGTTTAACCAGGCATACTGAAAGACATTGCCTACTATTTGTGATAATTAAGAAAGTTTCAGGCTGCTCACCTACGTCCAAAAATCGGTGACTGATTTTTTGTAAGAGTGAAAAACCCCCAACACAAGAACTTAACTTCCCTTTAATAAGTAAAAAAATCATAAAAGAAACTTAATCTTAAAGTAATTAAGAATGTATTAATAATTCTTAAAAAAAGTACGTCACGTTGTGAGACCGCTCCTATAAAAAGTCGGTCAAAAAATCCTATTAAGAACGTCCTAAAAAAGTAGGATTTTATAAGGTTTATAAAGAGCAATCTTATTTACATACATTTGTCAATACCTACACATGTAGGTACTGAAAACTTCTTGACGTAAATATATTGTTATTATTGAAAACCACACTGGTTAGGTACGTCATATAACTATATTGTTTGATGTTTGTTTTAAACTTTTCCTTATTAATGTTAATTAAAACCACCACTTTGATTTATCTGCACCGATTTGTCATTTACGTATAAGTATATAACAAGGTAGGTACGACCTACCCGAATCTGACAAATTTTATCAATCGAAGATTAACCTTCCACTATACGTGATAAGGTTTGCCCGGCGATTAAGCATTGCAATTCAACGTGGCAATGCGGCCAGCCTATTCGGTACACTACCGGTTGACAGCGATGAGCATCAATTCTTTGACGTCTTTTTTTAATAGTTTTTAGTTTTTAATGTAAGTATAGGCTAGGTTCGGCCTCCTACGACTAGAGATGTAACCTACGTCCTACATAATGGATACATGGGGGACCACTCCTATTCAAATTCTGTTATTTTGGCCCCCTACGCGGCGTTATATTTTTTTCAAGGGAACTAAGGTTTTTGTGTCGTGGTTTTTTTTAATTTTTATTATATTATTGTTAGTAAAGTACTTATTATTTTCATTAATCGTATTATTTGGTAATGTGCTCCTAATGCCCTTTAATTTGAGATCCCACTCGAAGACTGACGCAGCATTATAATTAACATGGATATGTGCAGTAATCAATATTTATTATTAATTAGCGGTTTATTAATATAATTATTACACGTAATTTATTTTCCTTATTAATGTATTATTTTAACAGCACCCATTTTCCGACACCTAGGTATATAATTTAGTCCAGTCAAAACAGACATCGACCTTCGCTTTATGAAGAACCTAGTGTAAAGACGCCTAAATCTACCTCAATCTGGCAATTTTTTTCAATAGATTTTCAACCTTATTGCAATAGTGGAAGGTTATTATTGGTAAAATTTGACAGATTCGTGTAAGTTGACCTTCTAGTGTCTGTACTTGAAGTACATATTTTTTCGCTAACGAGGTTCTCTTGAGAGGCTCTCTGCTGACCTGTTATGCTTTGGTTACTTATATGCCTTGGTTTAATTAATTAAACAATAAATAAAACAGCGGCCTGACAATTAACCTTTTTAATTGATTAAAACTTACATTTAATTATTTTCTTTGGGATATTGTCGTAACGATTTATTTTATATGGAAAAACATAAGGTTATACTTAGAAACTTAACGTACAGTATAATAACTTATAATAATATTGTAATTATTTATTTTACACAGTTTCAAATTGTACTCTATAAAATTGCACTGCCTTGTTGGTCTAGTTAGTTAGTGTCGTATAGCCGACTGCTGTGCACGAGGTCTCGGTTCGATTCCCGGGTCGGGCCGAAATCGCTTTATGCGTTTTAGAAACTTTCACAAAGCAGCCCGGAGTCGGGAAGTTGGCGATTGATACACCCGTGCATCGGAGAGCACGTTAATGTTGGTCCTGCGCCTGATCTCTCTCCGGTCATGTCGGATTGCCATTACATCGGGCTATGAGAGTGAAGGAATAGTGAGCAGCTGGCTGATCTCCATAAATGAGAACAGCCGCCGTGGCCATTATTAAGTAAAACAAACAGAAATCACGTTAGACTTCAAAGTGCTCTCAGTTCGTTAAACATATTTTTTTAACAATCTATTAATTACATTTTTTAATTCTAATGCCATATTGTTACTTAAATCTACTTCGTTATGCCATTTATTACTAAATATTAAGTATTTATTGCTAAATGAATTTCTCTGTACCCTGTGTAGCCATGTACCAGTTCAAAAAATGACTAAAATTACATTTATCAATCTTACATAACGATTTTAATATTCTATCCAAATCAATATATAAAACTCAAAGGTGACTGACTGACTGACATAGTGATCTATCAACGCACAGCCGAAACCACTGGATGGATCGGGCTGAAATTTGGGACGCAGGCAGATGTTATGACGTAGGCATCCGCTAAGAAAGGATTTCCCGAAATTCCCACGGGAACGGGAAAAAATTAAGATTTGCGCGGGCGAAGCCGCTGCAGAAGTTAGTTTACTTATATTTTGTATCTTAGGAATAGTTGTTACGATTAGGATCAAAATTACTGTTTCGAAATAATATCAATTTTTAATTCGTGTCATATTCATAAAAAAAATCTAGTGAAGCAGCGCCATCTAGTTGTTTTTGTATGATTCTATATTATAGCATTTGTTGCCTTGTCTAGGCGCCGTACTCGTAACATGCGCTCTTCAACGTACATATGTTCAACGTTACATAATTTTGAGATAAGATGGCGCCACTGCACATCAGCTAAAGCCACGGGCTAAAGCTAACTCAGATAGTTGGCAAACATATATAAAATTTAACTTAATATGCGATACCTAATATTTTAAGTTCACAATAAAACGGTGATGAAAGTAATGCTGAAATCTCATCTGTAACTAGCGCCGATAGATGGCTCTGAGTGTTTGAAGAATTCTACGGACTTGGAGAATGGATTTCCCGGTATATTACCCCAAAGAGTAAAGTAAATTTATAGAGAATTACCCGCATGAAATTGACTCTTTGTCTTTCATGAGAAGATCGTTTTCAAAACTGAAAACGATCTTTAATCTCATGCTTTCCGTAATTCACATTTTTGCCGTTTCAGTTCATGCTCTGATTCTGTACTCATTTGGCATAATTTTTGTTTCGTGCGATTATCCAAAGATGACGTTTGCGTTTTCGAGCTTTGCAGAAAATAAATATACAAAACCATGTGACTTCTTTTCACCATTAGAAAATATATTATTTCTATGCAGGTGCAGCCATGGGTACCAGTCTAGGAGCACCGACTGCCTAGTAGGTACAGTCGACAGCAAGTCTGCGATCAATTTTCAATCTTATCACAATAGTGGAAGGTTAATGTTCGATTGGTGAAATTTGACAGATATGACAGATTTTGGGTACACTGACTTGCTGTCGACTGTACCATGGTGGTGGGCAGAGCTAAACAACTCCAAATTGTTTATATAATCTATATAACATATACATCATTATATCTAAAATGTAGGTAGTTAGTATTTAACCAGAGAGCGCAGAACGTACTTACCCATTACTTACCTATTACGGTAGGGTAAGTACCTATATACTATTTCTATGAATTAAATAGACTATCATTGAGTCATGGTACTTCTGTCTAAAGTACTTAGGTATTAAAGTGAATGATATGCTTCCAGGTATACAAATGTAGGTGCAATTTCAAACAATTAGATAAGCAGGTATGCAACTACTATTACTATATCATATTTTTAAGTTAAGTAGTAGGAAGTTAGTACTTTACTATTATTGAGTATTCAAACATGACTTAACACTCTATAATACATATATCACGAATAAGTGTGTGATAGTTAGTACTATTTATGTTTAATAATAACATTAATACCTAAAACTTTAATAGATTATATATAAATACTAGCTTCCGCCAGCGGTTTCACCCGCTCTCCCGTGGAAACTATTACGCGCGCGCGGATACAAAGTACCCTATAGCCTTCCTGCATAAATGGGCTAACACTGAAAGAATTTTTCAAATCGGACCAGTAGTTTAAACCTGCATTAGCGCGTTCAAACAAACAAACAAACTCTTCAGCTTTATAATATTAGTATAGATATTTAACCTATAACCGTCCCATCCCATCTCAAAAAATATATAATTAAGTTTCCTCTTTACAGGAACCAAATATAAGAAGATCATTCGCTTTAATCTCCTAGTATGGCCGGCCTGAATCGATGGCAGATCGTCCTTCTATCAATGAATATTATGGTAACACGTGTAGTATTGTCTAATATACTGCTCTATTTTTCGCATGTAACATATAGCTGCTCAACCCATTGGGTTGAGATGACACTTTCATCTGTAAGGTGGTAGTCTCGTTGGAATCCGAAGTACTGCTTGAGTAGCTCTTGGATGATGGGTACCAGCGCATCGTGTTCTTTCCCAGGTAGCTGCGAACGAATTATTATTTATAATTAAAGAACAAGAATCATCAAATGACAGAAGGAAATTGGTTCGAAGACGAAACTGGATTATTTATAAAAGCTGGTATGACAATTTAACGGAGGGGAGCCCTGCCCTCGTTGAATCCAGAAAAAACGAATAATACCGAAATCAGTTCAGCAGTTTAGCATCACTTGAAACAAGAAGACAAAGATGTGGTATCAATATAAAAATTCCACTTACCGTTTACACAATTTCTTGAAGATTTTCTTCTTGCAGACAAATATGAGGAATATGGCCAGTCCTATGAGGATGTTGTAGGCGTCAGTCAAGTACCACATGCTGAAGTTAGGGTAGATGAAGCTGACGATCTCCAGTACCCAGTT